>CM046533.1:6104165-6264165 GCA_024713555.1 Spirodela polyrhiza | reverse complement strand
TGTTGACCAGGTATCTCACCATCTATTTTCACCGAGAAGAACAACCCCGTTAGAGCTTCTGAAAAAGGAATAGCAAGCGGCGCGCAACATAGAACAAACTAATAGCATATTGAACCAAAGATTTAATAATCTTGTGCACTCATTAGCGTCGTCTAAGTTCTTACTGTGGACAGCTTCGCTGCTGTCGCGAGATGCAGAACCGTGTTCCCACTCTGATCGGGGAGATCGATGATGTCGGAGACGTCGAGGCTTTCGACCAGATACTTGACGGCCTCGTACTGGTTGTACTTGACACCGAGGTGGAGGACGCTCTCCCCTTGTTTAGTCAATACCTGGAGGGAGTCGCGGCTCGTGGAAATGATCTCGTCGATGACGTTGACTCGCCCTCTGACGACGGCCCAATGGAGGGGAGTCCTTCCGTCTTCGTCTTTTGCTAAGCAAAGATCAGAGTCGATTCGGAGTAGTTCCCTTGTTATCTCCAGTGACCCCTTGCTGGCAGCGAGATGGAGGGGACTACGACCTTGGGCGTCCTTCCTCCACACGAAATCCGGGCGAGCTCTCAATAATTCGCGAACGATTTCTGGTGAATCATGAACACGTGTGGATGCCCATTGTCAAACATTCTCTTATCATCTTGTTCACGCTAAATTAAAGGCAAAAACTAAAATTTAGTCATTGATTTTGAATCAGATGGGGACAGCTAATTCAGCACAAACCACCATGCTAAACAATTTAATAATTTCTTGCAGCCACCGGGGAACTAAGACGGCCCCCGAAGGTCTCTAAGTCAGCTCACCTGCGCTCCCTCCGCAGGCCGCAGCATGGAGACACGTGGAAGTGCCGTCTTCCTCGGACGCCATCTGCCACGGCCAATCAAGAAGCCTCTTCACGACGTTTAGATGCCCGTGGCTGCAGGCCACAGCGAGCGCACTCCGATCGTCGGCGTTGCGTCGATAGCCCACCCATGGATTCGCCGCCATCAACACTTCCACGACCTCCACGCTCCCCTCGCGGCACGCTTCGTGAACCGGCGTCTCCATCCTCCTATTCTGCGATGCCACCAACTTAGGTTCCATCTTCACGATCTCTGAGACCAGCCCCTTGTGGCCGAGCTTGGCCGCGAGGAAAAGAGATTGCCTAAGAGCCGGGAGTCTCGTCTGTGCTGCGACCCCCTCCTCGTCCTCCCCGACGAACTCCACGAAGGCCGCGACATCGCCGCTCTGGACGACTGAAAGGAGCTCATTGTTCATGGATCCGCTAATAAGCTCATTGTTCATTGTGCCAGAAATGGAACTACGAAGTGTGGGAGTGCGAGGATCGGGGGTTTTGAGAAGGAGCTCTTGGCTCCGATTAAATAGGGAAGACCGGAGTCCCGGGGAGGCTCCTACACAGCGGAACTCTCCTCGACGTTTCGCCTCTTCTAGAGCACAGCGTGAATGTCAACGAACCGCGTCGGGCGTGGTCCCAGGCCGTCTACAGCCACAGTCGCTTAGAACTAGAGCTTGCTCCTTTTTTCCTTCTTTCACACCAATGTGAGAAAAAAAGGGTCCCCGCGGGAACGTCGTCCAATACCTGACCTGGAATAACCAAGAGATTGATCACGATTTTGCTACCAAACAACCGATGGTTTGATCGATTTCTCGAAATGTTATTGTTATATCATAAAAAATATGTACCCATAAAATAAATAAACCACCTACACCTCTTTTTATTTATAGTCTTATTCTCTCTCAAGTCGAAACAAATTGGCAAGTTTGTGCCAGAAAATAGCGTTTTAAATTAATTAATTAATTTTTTATGCAACAATTTTCGCACTTTCCATCCACATGCGATTAGGGTTCACCGAACCCTAATTAGAAGTGAAATAAGTGGTTAAGTAGATGAGCGTTCTAGTCCTGATTTTGATACCACACACCAACCACTAACAGTGTCGCCCCCACGGGGACGCGTGAACGGAGGGAGGTGGGCAATTGCGCAACAAATGAAGAGGGGACTACGATCTGCAGTCACCCGCAACCAGACAGCGTGGAGCTTATCAACCCCGTTCATGGTTCACGTGCGAACCTTGTCTCGCACGCAGTTGATTTAGACTGGAATGGTCCATCTCACAGTGGTTCAATGCACTCGGACCGATTCCGTCTTGGAGGGCCCCGGGGGCTCTCGGCGAAGGAAGCAGAGGGCGCCACACCTTCCGCCACCGTGCGAATCTGAGTTGTGGGGTGATCGCAACAGTAGGTAGGTAGGAGAAATTCAATCCCAGTGGCTGCGCCACGGTCTCTCATGAATGATACAGAATTTGCACGACCATAAGAAAGCCAATGAAGACGGAGACCTTTACAAGGAAACACTAAGGCTCGGAACAGATTATTCCAACAACAAGAAGCACGAGCTTGGAAACGTTTCAACTCCTCACCACTTCCAATCCGCAGATTTTTGCGTCTAGAAGTCTTGAATCTAGAAGTCGCTGGGGAGTGGTGCATGCTCTGAGGACAGGTAGGCGTAGGTGTAGACAAGGCCGGCCAGGCCGCCGCCGATAAGCGGGCCAACCCAGTAGACCCAGTGGCCCGAAAAGTCGCCGCTGACGACGGCGGGTCCGAAGGAGCGAGCAGGGTTCATGGATCCACCGGAGAAGGGGCCGGCGGCGAGGATGTTGGCACCGACGATGAAGCCGATGGCGATGGGGGCGATGGTTCCTACTGAACCCTTCTTGGGATCCACTGCGGTGGCGTAGACGGTGTACACGAGACCGAAGGTGATGACGATCTCGAGCACGACTCCCTCCAGGGCTCCTACTCCGGCGCCCAGTGAGTGGGTAGGGATGGCCTGCACGAGCGACAAGTGAGACGAAGCGCTGTGGTGTTGGAACTGCGCGAGACGGTGCTCGGTGGTTTCCCGCTTACCAGGCCGCCGGTGACCAGCTTCAGGAGCAGGGAGGCAACGATGGCGCCAACGAGCTGTGCAACCCAGTAGAAGATACCGGTAAGGATGGTGATTTGCCCGCCGAGGGCCAGGCCAAAGGTGACGGCGGGGTTGACGTGACCGCCGGAAATGTTGGCGCCGACGGCAACGGCGACGAACAGAGCGAATCCATGGGTAACCGCGACGGCCACCAGTCCGGCGGGGTCGAGGGCCGCGTCGGAAGTCAACTTCCCTGCACATGGTCAACGTCTTCAGCCAGAATCACCACGCAGGAAACAAAAGTCAGACCGCTCCACGGGTGCAACGAGGGAACCCAACCGTAGGCTATGGCCGACCCGACTCCGGCGAAGACGAAGAGCAAGGTGGAGATGAACTCCGCGATGTAGGACTTGATAGAGGTGACGCTGAAGGAGTCATCGAAGCGGCCGAAGGCGATTCCAGCCATGGCGAGGCTCGCTCTTGCTCCCGACCGGCGCTAAACTCAGTGAGGGAAGAAGATGAAGCTCAGAGTCGTGAGAGACCTCCCCAGAGGGAGGGGGGGTTATATACCAGCTCGGCTCGCCGGCGACGGAGCGGATGAGGCGAATGACGCAGGCGAGCCATATCCAATATCCATCCGCCAGCTGTCCTAACATGGTCTCCTGGATCCGTCTGGAAGCCCATTAATAATCCCTCCCGCCACCCCATGTGGCTTCCAAATCCCGGCCCGCTGGCCCACTCTTTCAATCATCGCTGTTGTGGTGGGCTCGTCCAGCCCCAGAACGGGCCGTCCGTCTGGTGTGGTCGGTGGGGCGGCGGCCCGCATCCCCTGGCCCACGTGGCGCCGCCATTCGGGCGGCATCCAATGTCCTGTTGCCGCGTCACCCGCTTCACCTTCCCGCCCAGCTGGTCGGTTTGGCATCACGCCCCACCCCTCCTATTATGTTATTTTCACCCTTTGTATTAATGGGCTCCCCGCCGACCAGGGAAAGAGACAGAATCCAAGAACAGGGGTGACTGTATCGCTTCTTTTTTCCGTTCCACGTAGATTCTTTTTTAGTATTATCCTACTGCGGCGCTGGAGTATCTGGTCCCCGACTGCGCCAATTGAGTAGCTGCCAGCGGGGCGCCGTCGCGGGTCGGCCGCGGTCGCAAGGCGCCACGCCGCACGTGGCGAGGATCTCCGGAGATATCACCGTGCCCGCTGGAGGTTATTTTTTCGGACATGAGACACGTCAGCGCTCTGATCGTGCCCGGGCCCGCATGTCTCCCCGCCACAAGCCACGCACGCCAATCTTATCATCTCGTGCCTTCGAGGTCAATAGAAAAATATTTTCCGGCGCTGAGATATCTGGTCTTCCATGTCAAGGAGGTGAAGTCGAGGGGGTCACCGTGTCCAACTCGGCTGGTCCAGGGTTGATGAGGTAGGAGACAGCCTGGCAGATGCCGAGCGAATATTCGGCACCTATGAGGCAGCCCTATTGGTCAGCGGATTTATGGCGACGTGGAGCGCCGGGGTCACTGTTCACCGTTTCGGGGAGAGAGAGGGAGTGGGCTTGACTATCGTTTGTCTCTCGGTTGACTAATGGGTCAGCGGCGCAGAGAAGAGAGAGAGAGAGAGAGAGAGAGAGAGTTTGGGAGCACTCCTATACCACGGGGGTGGGCTTTTTCCTCTGATGCGGACATTTGCGGGCGGAGATGCGTTTCGTCTTTGAAGGACGCGGGCAGATGAGTTCAGGGACGTGGGCGGAGAGGGGGCGTCCGGCCAGGGTAGGTCAGCCTGGAAAGCGAGAAGCTGCCGGATTTCATTGAAGGGAACGGGTGGTGGAGGAGAGGCGGCAGCAGCGTTGTCGTTGAGGGAGGCCTGAGGGAGTTTCACTGGGTCGGACAGGGTGGGGTGGGTGCCCTCTCTTTGGCGCATGCGCAGGGAGGAATCAGTACCACGCCGACCTCATACCATATCACTCTCTCTCTCTCTCTCTCTCTCTCTCTCTCTCTCTCTCTCTCTCTCTCTCTCTCTCTATCTTCTATCTATCTATCTATATAAATATTACTATCTCACTCTCTCTCTATGTATATATAAATATCTACCTATCTATCTATCTCGCTCTCTCTCTTCTCTGTATCTCTCTCTCTCTGTCTCTCCCTCTCTCACTCTTTCTCGCTCACTCACACACACCACAATTCTTCGCGTCTTCGTTCACTGGATTAGGTGGACCTCCCCTGACGTCTTGTGAGTGTACGACCCCGGCATGGAGGCCCATGCGCACGGGGGAAGGTGGAACTACTTTACCGCCACCCTACAGCGAGGAATGCCCGATTGAGTGGGGGGGGTGTGGGGGGTAGCAGGCCGAGAGGGGGAGAGAGAGAGAGAGAGTGAAAGAGAGTGAGTGCCTTTTTGTGTGGGCGTGAGGCTATGTACAAAAAGGTCTTTGGCAGGCAACTTTTCTTGGCAATGTGACCTATGAGATCCCTTTTCTTGCATGTATTTAAGGACCGTATAATTAGACACCGGTTTGACGAGGGTGAATATTTTCATAAAGAGTAGAGCACGGAAAAAAACTAATTATTATATTATTTTCAACTGAACTAATCTCATTCGAGAATAATTATCATAGCAATGATCTCCTTCATTACTTGAGTGTTATCAAATTATCCAAATGGCTATAAGCACCTGTAGAGAACTGCGGCTGGGTCTAGAGAGGCGCAGACGTAAGATAATATTGTGTTTGGTTTAAATGATCGGCCGAGTGTTAGTTTCTCCCAGATCCGCATTATTCTTGTCGTTCTAGGCATCCATTAATGAAACCTTGGGGGGGATCTCCACTGCTACAGTGGCACCGAGCTATGGCTCCAACAGTGACACGTATCCTCCCACGACACAGGTCCATTGGGATTCAAGCCCTCTATGCCCAGGAGGAGATGCCCAGATGAATGAATGTCAGCATGGAGAAGGACCTACGCCCATTAACTCGCACTCGTCCTATCCTTCCTACTGGTAACCCTTATGCTCGTTATTTCATGAGATGTTCCAACGTGACGAAGAATATGGCGCCGGCGAGTAGGCTGCCCATGCCTCTTTAATTACCGTAGAAGTTCTAGGTGCTGATACGCGGTTCACCGGGGCATCTCCTGGTAGCGCAAGCGTCAACATTGGCGAGGAGAAGATCCCCTTCATTTGGAGTCACCAGACGTGATTTTCATGAACAGAGGTAAACCATTTCAGGGTCAACTCCGAACACACAATTATTGGGGATAATTTAGTCCCCTCGAGAATAGAATTGGGATGACACCCTATGATTGAGAATAGGATCCACATGATATTTATGAATGCTTGGTGTCGGTGTTAGTGGCGCCAGTGAGGCCCCGAAGGAGCCGAGCTGCCGATGGGCTCGGGCCTTACATCAAGTGGATAATAAGATAAGATAGGCCAAGGCTGATCTAGGCCAGGCCTGATCTTTAGGCTGACTCAAATTGTCACTGCCAACCGAATGACCGGCCGTCTACCTTGGTGAAATGGGAAGCGCGCGCTCTCGTTGGCTGAAAATTTTCACTGCTCTCACGCGTAATTTCCCCCGTCGATCCGCTCAATAACTTATCTCTTTTAAAAGTGAACTTTATTCAGACTTTTATGTATGTTTCGAGCTAATCGATGTTGTAGGCCAATGAATTCTCAGCTACCGACGATTGCCAGGATTTATTATTTTCAAGGTTTAGAGTATGGTGTCGTGTTACACGCACGGATACGACAGCGAGCGTCGGAATACGTTGCTGGAAGGGAAATACGTGGTAGATTAAACCACGGCAGCCGCCAAAGCTTAGCAAATGAGATCGGGAGATAAGCCTGGCCCAAGGCAAAGAAAGCTCAGTATACTTCCTCCCCCGTCTGGAGGGGAGCATGGGTACTTTCGACGATGAAGAAGTTGTCGTAGACCAGGCCGGCGAGGGCGCCACCGATGAGGGGTCCGACCCAGTACACCCAGTGATCTGTCCAGTCCCAGATCGCTAGAGCTGGGCCGAAGGACCTGGCGGGGTTCATGGACGCGCCTGAGAAGGGTCCGCCGGCGAGGATGTTGGCACCCACTACCAGGCCCACAAGTAGCGGACCCAGCCCAGGGGGGACGATCTTCTTGGGATCTACTATCGTGCCGTAGACGGTAAACAGCAGGGAGAACGTGAGGACAATCTCCATGATCACCCCCTGGATAGCGTCCATCCCGGCGGCGAGGGTGTGCACCGGCGTGTCCTGCGGCAGTTCCCGTTGACGCTCTGACATCAGGAGTTTGAAGGAAAGGGATCAAGCGTAGAGGTCTGGCTGATGAAGTGTGCTCACCAGGCCTCCTGTGAGGTACTTGAGGAGGAGGCATGCCAGGGAAGAGCCCAGAAGCTGGGCGACCACGTAGATGATGGAACGGATGATGGAGATGTGGCCACCGACGAGAAGACCCAGTGTGACAGCGGGGTTGAGGTGCCCGCCAGAGATGTGAAGGCCAGCCGAGATCATCACGGCCACGACCAGAGTGTGAGCAACGGCCACGGCGGTCAGGCCTGCGATCCCTTCTCCTCCCACCATCTTGGCTGTTACAGCGAAGCCAAGAAAAGAAGAGGAAGACATTGGCGTTAGAAGACTCAGGGTGAAGGGAAAGGAAAGGCCTGTGTGAGCAAGCGCACCGGCGGCCATGGCAGACCCGACACCAGCGAAGACGAAGAGGAACGTGAGGATCAGCTCGGCAACCGCCGCGCGGATGCAGTCTGGCTGCGCGGGCTCGTCGCTACTCCCAAGCGCAATCTTCCCCATTCTGGTCGCCTCACCAACTTCTCTCCACCTCCTCCGTCCCTCTTACTGCACCTTCATCCCGCTGCTTGCAGAGTATGTATTGATATAGAGGCACCACTAGATGACGGCGAGCCTTCGTCATCTACTCCTAGATCGCATAGGCTGGTAGTGACATGGCTAGCCTCTTGACTGTGTCGGAGTTGTCCTCAGCCCAATAAACAGGAACCAAGACCAGGAATCCAGAGGCTTATCGAGCTCTCTGAGCTGTCGAAGATCACGCCAGGCTGGTGACAATAACGGGCCTTGACTCCAACCGAAATCATTTGTCAAGATGTATTTACATAATGCCTAGTTCTACAAGACTTTCCAAATTCTAATATACACGATGAGGACATTCTAAAATCGTTGCGGTTCCCCTCGATTGATGACGATCCTACCGCTAAGCTGATCCAAGGGGAAACGATGCCAGGTCGCACTTTCCTTACGATACCAAAGGTTCTACGCAGCTTCGAAGTGAATGATGCGTTATTGTGACGAGGATATTAATCTGAGTTCTCCCCAGTTGATTCATGCCTCCAGGTACGAGTGCTTCTTTATGTAGTTAAATATATAATATTTAGACAGAGAGAAGATTTCCCATTGATGGGTTTCTTTAATAAACGTCGCGAAGTAAATGATGGTGATCTCGGCTTTGTTAATAAACGTGGCCAAGTGACGGGTCTCGTCTGCTAGCTCTCAATTATTGCTTCCCGCCCTGTGTCTTGTCTCTATCTTCTCTCCCCTTCCAACATGTGCGAATAATGGAGTGGGGGGGAGAGAGAGAGAGATAGAGAAAGAGCAACGGTGGGTTTTCTGAAGGACAGGGCCGATCTCCCTGAGCAGTTCCGACCTCGTAGTCACTGTCTTGCGAAGTTCAGATAGAGAGAAGAGCGTCCCCAAGCCGACCGCCGATACCGGAGCCTCGTTGTCATTAATCATCATCCCTACCGATCCTGGAGCCATCCACATGCAGATCACCCTTCCTGTCTGTATGATTGCCGCCTTTCACGGCAGCGATCGTCGCCGCCATGGATTTCTAAGCCTGGGCTCTCTGCAGACCAGACGGCCAGCGAAGCCACGCGTGTTATCTTTCATTTCTCGGGGAATATGCCATCCTGCCCAACGTCGTAATGGGTTTGTTCTGCCTGATAAGACCATTCTACAACTCCTCAAGAGAGCTCCAAGAGCCGTGTACGGCAGAGATGGAAAATTAGTGACTGCTCTCTTAGTTGTCTGAGTGACAGTTTAGATGGAAAATCCCATACAAGGCTTTTCATCCGACGGAGACACTGAAAATGATTGACGAGAAACCAGGACGTAGAACATTCAGCGACCTCTTGGGACATAAAGGTTCCGATCAGTGATTTTTGTTTACGAAGCCTTCTCAATGATAACCGCAAGGATACAGATTTGGGCACATTTATTGCTCCGTGTCATATGAATACTAAAGTGCTTTGGTTGTAAATGAATCGTCATAGAATGTGACCGGACGATTCTTTTTTAGGATTCGACCCAATTAGTCAACCTCTCTCTCTGTGTGTGTCTCTCTGTCTCTCTGTCTCTCTCTGTCTCTCTCTCTCTGTCTCTGTCTCTGTCTCTGTCTGTCTCTGTCTCTGTCTCTCTCTCTCTCTCTCTCTCTCTCTCTCTCTCTCTCTCTCTCTGTCTCTCTCTCTCTCTCTCTCTCTCTGTCTCTCTCTCTCTCTCTCTCTCTCTCTCTCTCTCTCTCTCTCTCTCTCTCTCTCTCTCTCTCTCTCTCTCTCTCTCTCTCTCTCTCTCTCTCTCTCTCTCTCTCTCTCTCTCTCTCTCTCTCTCTCTCTCTCTCTCTCTCTCTCTCTCTCTCTCTCTCTCTCTCTCTCTCTCTCTCTCTCTCTCTCTCTCTCTCTCTCTCTCTCTCTCTCTCTCTCTCTCTCTCTCTCTCTCTCTCTCTCTCTCTCTCTCTCTCTCTCTCTCTCTCTCTCTCTCTCTCTCTCTCTCTCTCTCTCTCTCTCTCTCTCTCTCTCTCTCTCTCTCTCTCTCTCTCTCTCTCTCTCTCTCTCTCTCTCTCTCTCTCTCTCTCTCTCTCTCTCTCTCTCTCATTGAAGTCTGACTTAAAAAGCCAGCAAAGTCGGACCCGGAGTCTGTTTCCAGGATTTTCTGACCGCGAGCTGAGGTAAGTCCCTGTAAGAGATGCTCGGGTTGGGGGGGCGGCGGGCACAGCCTGCTGACAACCCTACCGATGATGATAAACAATTTAGTGCACTAGAAAACAAAGGCCATGAAAAAAATGAAAGCCGAGAAAGATTGAAAGAACCCATGTGAAAGATTGCACAATATAGCAACTGTATCGGCGTTTTGACAAATAATTAATCCAAGAAATCCACGTGGGAGCATCGGTCCAATGATAAATCACCCTTGAGTAACGCATTTATTACATGGAAGAAATTCCCTCCATAAACAGGTTCCACACGAACATTTTCTACGACAGATTTCCTCTCCATACAAAATTCCACGTGAAAATTTTCACACGAACACCCCCCCCCCTCCCCCCGCGTCATCAAGGGCAGCTGCTGGCCGTCCCGTTTCGGAGCATCCCCATGATCGCGAACGTGGTAAAAGTTGCCGCTTTGAGAGCTTCAGCAGTCTCCACAGAGCTACCAATGGCTTTCGCGAGGTCCTCTTGGAAGCCTCACCAATCTTCAAGCCATTGCGGCGCGCCCGCCTCATCTGCCTCTGGCGATGGAGAAGAGATGGTAGGAGTCTTGGCGCCTTCTGCTCGGTTTTCCAGGTAGTAGTCTATCCTGGAGGTGATCTCTTGAGGAACAGGAACAGTGCAGTCTGCAAATCCCTTCCAATCGAGGCCATCGAACCACGGATGCCTCTTCACGGACTCGGCACCATTACTGCCCAGCCTCCTTGTCTCGTCGACCTCCAGCAGCTGGCAACAACCAGAATAAGTAGGTCACCACGGTCCCTGATTCGTTAAGTTATCTCGGGGTATCAGAGAAGAAATTCCCATCAGATTTGTGCTGACAAGAGAAGAAAAAAAAAGTTATACCTTGGTGATGAGGTCGATCACTTCCCTGCTGAGAGTCTCTGGAAGAGTCAGACGCCCCTTGGCGATCTTTGTGAACGTCTCTAATTCGCTCTCCCTCCATGAACCAAATGGCATTTCAGCCTCGAGCATGAAGTGAATCAGCACCCCCAATGCCCACCTGCATGAACAACGAGAGGATTTTCACCAATCACACGCTCACCATTCGAGTTAATCCGGAAAATCACAAAGCTTGAGGAAACTGGGAGGAACGATAAAAACCCAATTGCATTTTTAGTCGAAAAACACAAGAAATTAAAATAGAGAAGAAGCCATCCCAAAGATACGATTGGAAGATGAGCCCAATGGAAAACAATGCAGAGAACCAACAAAATTAACATATCATCAACCTACTTTTGTTGATCCAACGTGCCATCGACGTTTTTCTTTGGACATGCTGTATAACCCACACGCACATGAAACCCTAAATGAGAATCAGAAGTCTATCCTAAGCACACTCACCAGTCAGCAGCGAGACCATGCCCTCTTCCTTGGAGTATCTCTGGAGATAAGGAATCAGCGATCCCACAAATGGTGAATGTCCTTTCACCAGCCAACTTTTTCGCAAATCGAAAGTCTACCAACTACACATTTTGATGATGCAAGGTGATATTTTATCTGTAGAACCAATAAATATAGAAAGCAACTAAAACTTCAAATAGAAAGAAGTCAAAATCCAACCTGCAGATGCCCGCGACGGTCAAGCATTAGAATCTCAGGTGAGACGCCTCTGTAGAGGATAGAGGTCTGCATTCAAATAGGATGTGTGTTAGAATGACACACAGTACGCACAATATAGATGTAGGAGAAGAGCAAGAAAAGGAAGCTGACTTTATGAAGCTCCTCCAAAGCAACTACCAAGGACGCAGCACAGAACCGTGCTGATGGTTCATCCAGGGGCTTGTACAGTATCGAAGATAGTGAACAAGACAGACACGCACTAAGCAGTATTGCAAGATACGATTGGTCAGCAAGTGTGCAAAGGACACGAGGCATGTGAGCTGAATGGCCCAGGCTCTTCAACAAATCTCTCTCCTTCAGAACTTGATTTTCTTTTCCAAGCTGCCTGATCTTCTTCTTTGAAAATCTTTTCAAAGTCAGAAGCTCTTCTGAAAGCCATCCAAGGAAAGAGAAAAGAGCTTTTTACAAAGAGGGCAATAAAGCATATGATGAGCTTCTACGTGCTGTAAAGGTGGGGTAACCCTTTGGGGAAGGTATGCATTCTCATTCAAAAATGAAAAGATCAATCATTTTGTCAGACATACCTGAATCTTTCAAAAGGACAAGGCCAAGATCACTGTAGTCAGTTGCATGTATGCTCTTTCTCCATTCCTGGATAGAAAACAATGTTAGATCAAAATTCTCCTGGAAGAGCACTGGCAATGAGAACGCAAAATCAATCCAAAGAAAAAGACTGAAGCAAGTAACCACATACCAGGTCAGAAAGTCGAATTTTAGACAACCTTGTGGCATCATCTGTAATGCACCCTTTCAAGGAAACCAGAGAATTTTTCACCCTGATTCACGCTATAAACTATCAGTATTGTAACTCAGAGAGGGAAAAAACTGTAGGAGCAGCATCAGTATCACAGCCATGGTTCATCTGTCAGTAATTATGGCCTACATTAAAGACAAAAAGATGTAAAATCAACCCTTTATAAATTTACGCACTTTTGATCATCTGGTGGAAGGTTCGGCAAAGGCCCGATGGCTGAATCGAACTTCTCCTTTGTAATGACTGCACAAACAACTTCACCAACAGCAATAGCACTCAATGAGCCAATCTTCTCTCCAAGAAGTGTCCAGTCGCCAAAATGGCTTCCTTCTGAGAGCAAAACCTCATGCACACTGTATCTGCGGGTATGATCTTCCTGTGTAATATTAGGAGATGGAAGGCTGCGAACATTTGGGCTTCGCAAAGTTTCATCCTCATACGTCATTCTCACCTGACCTTTCAGAATAATATGCAGCGCAGACAGATATTGACTCTGCAAAAGACACAAATAGACGAAGCTCCATAAGGGATCGAGGGCCTTTTAAAAAATACAGAACCATGCGCATGGAGTTGAGCTGTCCCTGCTCATCCATTACCTCTGTATCTACATGCAGAATGCGCGCTAGCACATGAGCTTTAGAATATTCTCTCATAGGGAATTTATAATGATCTACAGCCAAAACACTACAGAATAATTTCGCACATGGTTTGGACGGATAAATAGCACAAAGGCAAAAGCCCTGCCAACTTTCAGGCATAGGACATTATAATGAAATATGTTCTTAGATGATGGCGGTGATGACTACACTGTTTTGTTACCTTCTCAACTATCGGATGCCCATCAGAGAAGGATACTTCTTCAAGTATATCAGAAATATTTTTCAGCTGCAATACCGTCAATCTTGAAAAAAGATCTATGGATCGAAGTAATTTCAGTGACGATAAGTTGGGAAACTTGGACGTGAGAATTCCTCGAAAATCTTCTCTCTTCAAAGCCCAAAGTGTACCACTCGTCACTGCACGAACAGATGCCTGTAGTGGCTTATTGTACCTGTTCCAAAATGATAAAAAAATGAATACATAGAAATTAAGACCGATGCCCAACTGACAACAATGTTTTTAATGAAGACAACTAGGTCACTTCATTATTAATGCACTGAGGCTTCTTTTGTTAGTAAATTGAAGAAATGTACAAGGGATTCTCTCCTTTAATGAATAAAATGCAAAAACTGCTCTGATGGTCCAAGTTCACATAAGAATACCAGAAATTAGAGGTTATCTGCAGAATAAAATGAAATTCTGGATCCTAAATCTCATGAGAGTAAAATGCGATTCTAAGGATCCTTTTAACACTTTTATCTAGATTTTGGTAAACCCTTTTTTTTCTGGCACTTGAACCTTAAGTCTCAGCTTTTTAGACCATGCACATACCTACGCACATCATGAGGTGTTCGCTTCTTATATTTCCTTTAGTTTTTTATTAACATACACAGACCGCCCGTTTAACAGACTTACATCAACGCTAATTCCCCAAACGATGACAGCTTCTCAGAAGTGTACTTATGAAGAACCCTGATCACCTCTTTTCCACCTGCCTCCTCCTGAAATTTCAAAAATCCGTGTAGGCAATGAGACATTTGCATTTTTTATGAGACAAATAGTTCCGGGTAATCATCTCTGTTTCGAAGAAATTGGCTACGAAACAAAAATATGGATATGGTCCCTTTTCTAGGAATTTTTTTTGTTCAGATGAACATTCCTTTGGAGGATCCCTCGAAACAGAAATCAGGAAAAAGATCTTCAGGAAAATCTCCTCGAGATCTTATTCACAAAAGGTCCTAACAGATTTGGACATAAAATCTGTAGAAAGAAAATTAGATCATTTAAAAATCCTCAGATTTATTCGAGCGAGTACCTTAATATCAGAGAAAACCTCGGAAAATATAAAGAAAATTAGACTGAAATTACTTTCACTAAAAAATATCATCCACGACATTAAAAAGGAAAGGATCAATCATGAATATTACAGGTACATTAGAGAAAGCAGCATAGAATAATTTCATCCCTATGCCAACTCAGCTTTGTTCCGACAACAATTTCAAGTGAGGTGGACTTCGGTGGGATTAAGTTTAATAGTTAGTTATATAAAAATATAAAAGGAGTTGTCTGTACAACTAAAGGTTTCGAGCACACCTGAGTAGCTAAGACTTCAAATTCTCCGCTTGCAACTACATAGAAGCAATCACCCTCGCCACCCTGAAATTTCCCATCTATCACGGTAAGTTAACATGAGAAAGATAAATCCCTCTCTGCAGCGTCCAAATACACAGCATCATCAGTACAGACCTCGGAAAGGGTAATGAGACTAACCTGCTGAACAACTATATCGCCAGGTTTGACCTCAATCCGTTGCATGCAGTCCAGCAACACACGAGACTGAGACTCAGTGAGCTTTCTGAATAAGAAATGATCATGCAGAACTCGTTCGATGTGTGCCTGGCATTAGGACAGGTTGGAACAGTCAAACATACGGAAATAATGTCAACCCACTAAGGAAATTCAACAATCAATGATAAGAAAGGGGCAGTGACACGGGATGGTTCTCACTTCTTCTTCCCAAGTTTTTCTATGCGATGGAGAAGGAGGGGCCCACCCAAGCCCCTTATCAAGGGAACTTTCAATGGCCCTCAGTCGTGCCCGTGACAAATCTTGCCTCACACGCTGGTTCCCAGAGTTCCAGTTAAATGCGGAGGGAGACTCAGACCCTGGCACTTCAACCACTTGTGGCAGAGTTCTTAAACTGTTGGATGGACCTTGCACAGAAGCTGCCTGAAAAAAATATGCGAGGACCTCGATCTTAGTAAGGAAAAAAGGGGACAAAAGAGATACAAGAACAGAAAAATTATGAATAGATGAGAAATCATAGGAGAAAATTCCTCATACGCCAATTAGTCCATTTATGTGCACGACAATGATGGTAATATCATCTGTACGAGTTTCATACTGCAGCCAAAGCCGATATGATTCAGCAACAATTGCAGCACATGCATCCCGGGGGTCCTTAAACTTGGAAACCTGCAGATTCAACCAGAAAATCACACTCCAACCGTATGCAGGGGTGCATAAGTGTGAATCCAGAAGTAGTTCCAGAAGAAATTTACTGCCAATCGTGCTGAAGATTGTAAATAAGCAATGTTTGAAATTTTAATTAAAATCATCGCCATCAGAGGAAACAAAAGAAGAAAAAATAGCAGGTGCAGAGATTGATGAGGTAGCCCTGTGAAAGATAATCGGTCAGCCTTGTATATAAGAATTAATAAATAAGCTAAAATCGCCATATGTTCAGAAATATCAATACTAGAAACAGACGCTGGATATAAATTTTTAATGTATGAATCTAGCACGGTTCCTTTTATGCGATGAAAATACGTTTGTTCTTGTCTGGCTGTTGTGGGCGCCCATGAGGCCATTCTACTAGAAAGAAAGCAGAGATTTGGGTCCAGAACAGAGAACCAAATGGTGCAAAGAGACTTAAAGAAATACCTACCATGTCAACCACAGTTTGACTGGAGAGAAACTCGAAAACACCATCACTTGCAATCACAAAGAATGGATGATTCTGTTTAAGCTCTAAGACGACGATCTCTGGCATTGCTACGACACCGATAGACTCAGCAATGGAATCTCCAATACTCCTGGTGAACGCTGTTCCGGGATACATCCCATTCTGAACCCAGACTCTGGGAGGATCACCATCATCACCTTCCTCTGTGCCCCAGGATTGAACATCCGGGTTCTTCAGTCCCTCTATCTGATCCAACGTAAGGACCCTAGCTCCGCACTGCTTGACCCTTTCAAGCTCATCAGTTCGAAAAGGAGTCTGATCAACCGACAGGTCCACAGCCACAATGTCCTTCCCTCTCGTTTCCGCAATGACAGCCCTGGAATCACCACAATTTGCAACGTAGATCGTTCCACCCCGAACCAGAACGGTAACGGCCGTCGTCCCGCTCATGCTATCATCCAAGCTATCTGCATGCAACTGTGAATTCGTTGCCAAGAAGGCGGCGTGACAGGCCTCCACAGGATCCGTGCGGAATCGACTGTTCCGTAATAGATTTTCGCAGAGCTTTCTCTTCACAAATTGTGAACACTGAGCTCCGAATTCTCCATGCCCATCGAATACTCCAAAGAAATGGTCATCAGGGCTTGTTCCAAAGGGCGTATGTATGCAGAAGCTGTCCTGATTTGCTTTATCCAGTGCCTCAGGATAATACCCTCTCTGAGACAAATAAGAGTACTGCAGATCATAGTTTCCAGCCGGGACCTTAACTGTGCGTGAACCATCAGGAGGAAGAAATTGCGAGGAGACCCTCGACAGCCGATTGATTCCAATGCTAGAATCCCTGTGGAAGTTTGATCGTTGAAACTGCTCTTCGGCGTCTCCCTGCTCAGAAGAAGAAACAGGAGACACAGAGGCACCGGAGGTCGCTCTCGCATTCTCTGATTCCTTCAGTTTGGTATCTCTGGGTGAATCGGGCGCTTGCCCGGCGCAACACTTTGAGCACGAGCTCCCCATCACACGGAATGCTCGGAAGAAGCGCGAGCGGAACCCCAGGAGTATGTCACCACTCACCGGTTTTACTTCACCCGTCTCGACGGGATTGAAAGTTTTCTACGCAGATACTGAAAGGGAAGATGGCCCGAGCACGTAAACTCCAGCATTACTTCGATCTCAGAAGCTAAATGCAGTCTCGGTGAACACCCGAGGAGAAAAAAACCAGCGTAAATCACAAACCCACAAGAGAATTAATCAAATCCACCAGAATTCCGAACGACCGATTCCTTGCGCAAAATGCCGCGCTCGAGTTTCCTATTTTCTGTCGAAGATCATCGTCCAGTTTCCTTTCCTCCCTCTTCTTCTTCTTCTTCTTCTTCTTCTTCCTTCCGCTGTTAAGGAGAATCGAAACCCAAGTTCATCGTCTCCAAAAACTTCCGATCTCTCCCGCGTTCCGCGCGAAGAGTAGGCTCCTCACAGAACGGCGACGATATGGAGCATATCCGAAGACCCTCCCTCCCCGAAGAAATGCCAGCGGAACGGAGGCACCCGAGCGATAAGAACAAAGACAGACAGACAGATACCGAATATTCAAAGCCGGAGTCTCCGGCCAGCAAAAAAGTTGTCCGAGCCGATCAAGGAAACGGATAAGAGTGACTGGATGACAGTGCTTTCCGGACTAAAGCGCCGAGTCGTAGGATTCCCGTAGAACCCAGATGGCAAGGCCGCCGGCGGCGCCGGTAGTTGCCGCCGCCGATCTCACCCCTCTCCCCTTTCCCACAGGACTACGTGACCATTGCGATGCTCCGACGCGGCGCAGGGGAGGGCGGGGAAGACCTCCCCGGGATTCTCATGAAAAGAAGCTGCGGCTCCGCATCCGCCGTGCCTCCCAAGAGACATTCATCAGTCTCAAGACCAGACGGGGGTTGCGCCGAGGGCCCGATCCCGGCGAGCACGCATCGAAATTCGTCGCCTTTATCCCTCTCCTGCCGGCCCAGCAGATTAATTCACAAGTAGGCGGAGAGGGGCGGTTGGCTCGAGTGGTGCTCTGCCCTTTTGGGAGATCAGCTCCCACCCTCCTCCGGGCACACACTGTGGATGAGCAGCGCAGCCCTCCCCCTTGTTCTCTCTCCACCTGTCCCTTTCCTTTCCGGTGGGGTTGACCCCACACCCTGCACTGTTCCCACCCCGCTCCGCCTTCCAATCCCCTGCCCACCCATTGAAAAATTGAACAGAGGTCCACGCGAGGCCGGCTCCAGCCGCCTCGCCGCCGCCGCCGCCCAGGAAAAGGATAAAAAACGGAGCATAAAAAGGAGATTTTCCTCAGGGTCCGTGCTTATCAGAAGAACAGGGTCTCTGGAACGTTTACGTGGCAGAATGCTGTCGGGACCCTCTGGACGAGAGCCTGCGGGCCCCACGCCAAGCCAGTAATCTCTCTCTCTCTCTCTCTAGTTTCTGTCTCTCAGCGCCTGCTCAGGAAGGAGAGTCACCTGGCCCCGGGGAAGGGAAGGGGAGGGAGCCGCAGCAGTGGTAGTAGCCGCCCTCGCCGAAGAGGAACCTCTGAGAGAGGTGGGCCTCCCTGATGAGGTACTCTCCCCAGTCCTCGGACCCGTACCGCCTGAAGATGCCCCGCGCGTCGAAGGACTCCTCCCTCCTCCCTCTCGCCATGTTCCTGCAGAGTCGCCGTCTCAGTCAGCATTCCCACAGGGACCCCGTGCATCGGACCGATGCCCAGATGAAGCGCTGCAGTGGGTCACCTTCCTTTCCGATGCCTCACATTCATCAGGGTGGCGTGCAGCTGCCATGGAAAAATATCAACTGATGACGATAATGATGATGATGATGATGATGATGATGATGATGAAGATGATGGTGATTGAGAGAGATGGCTGATCCCATGCCACACCTTCAACGTCTGCCGAGCGTCCTTCTCGAGAACGAGCCCTGCCTGGATGTAAGCCTCGATGATGGCCTCTGGGAGAATTGAAAAATACGGTGGGTCTGCTTAGTAAAATCACGGTCTATTTAAGAACATATTAGACTCGTTAGGATACCGCATGCGCGCATCAAGCGTCCCTCTCCTCCGATCTCCTCAATCGGAGCGTAGAGAACCCGGGCCCTCGCCGGAGACCCCTTCATGCACGCCTGCCACAGCAGAGAGCAGCCTCCACTGTCTCACATGGCATCCCATGCAGAGCGAGATCACATCAAGATGTAAATTTTGAAGCGGCCTCCTTACCAGCCCCTTGAGCCTGATAGAAAGTGGCCGGTTGTCCAAGGCCTCCAGCACTCTTGGAGAGATTTTCTTCACGACAGGACCCGGGCAAAGCTCAGTGCCCTCGGATTATGCAGATGAATGTAAATCACTGTCTCTCAAATGGGACTTACCTGCAGTACCTCGGCAGCTGCGGCTACTCGCTCTTTGTTCCACAGCTTCAGCATGAGGACAGTTAAATGAAATGTCTTCGGTTTTATGAAGATGGAGCGGTCGATGCCCAAATCTGTATTTGAAGAACGCAGAGGTCAATTGGACGACGATTGTATATGGAAAGCGTCCGAGCTTGGATGAGAAGAAATAGCTTTGCATTTGAAAGGCATTAACAGATCTGCATGCATCCATGAACAAGCAATAACAAGCAGCTTTGGATCTGTCTCCACACCTGGAGTTTCTGCCAAAGAACATGGAATTCCAAAACGATCTGAACTGGCTTAGCTGTTGTATTTAATAAGGTTAATTACGCTGCTCATCAATATGTAAGTTTACTCTAATATCCAACAATTCATAAAGTTCATCAAAGTCTTCACTTTGGAATGACTTTTCATGACCAGTATCACCCATCGATCGCAAGAAAAGGAAACAAGGCATAACAATGGTGTCAACTAAAAAAGGTAATAAATAGGATCATCAGCTTTGTCTTTGAAGGTAACACGAGGTCATCTTTTGTTTCGTGGCTTCTCCGTGATGTGGCGGTCCAAAGGAATTGAGAATATTAGAATAACATTAGAATATTTTAAAAGAAGGATCCTGATAGACTCAAATTTAATATTACAAAAGAGTGGACAGTGAAAAGTCACAATACCAGACAACACAGAAGAGTTCGATCTTGTTGAGGTTTTCTTGCTAGTTCTAGAATCTCTTTCCACTTTTACATGTTCCTCGTCATGATCAATCTCCAAAGTAAGTTCAACATCTTCCAACAGGGTTTGATTGTCATTTCCATCATCTGAAGCATGGTTCTCTGGATCAACCTCCATATTCCTATCTTTTCCAGGGCCAGGATCCCCAATAATAGAATTCTGGAAGTCGTTCAACTTCTCCACCAATTGCGGGTGGATAGCTAATGGAAGGGAAACAAAGTGGGAGTAATCAAGCAACGGGCTTCTAATTCCCTGAAGATCAAAGTAATAAAAGGATGATCAGAGAATGAAGTTAAAAAAAGAAAGTATAAGACTTTTATTTGGAGAATGTGAGATCCTATAGAGACACCTCGTTAATTCATACAAAAAGTATTTTCAGTCGGGCATAATCAACAATACGCATCATGATCACGTTCTTCTGTCATTTCAATGCAGAAAAAAATAATTGGAAACACCATACAGGGGATTTGACAGAAAATATTTTAAAAGGAATCCTACTGTAAAAAACCACAAGTTAATTGAAGAATGGTCGTTCCGTCCTACCAGTTTTAGCATTATTCAAACCCAAATACCGACAATTTTAAAAAGATATACATACACATTAGCACGCAAAACTAAATACTGATCTATACACTGCTCAATGACACGTTGTCTAACAGAGCGGGAGTTACGCATCGATGATAGGATGATTTAACTTGGCCAAATTGCTTTTCACATCCAAAAGATCTAAGTAACGATTCCTTCAATGTATTAACTTTGATCCTCAACTTTTTGGCCAGTTCTCCCATGTTATGCGTGGAACTAAATACTTTCATGCGTCAAAAAACTGAGCATCAGTCATAACATGTTATAGATACAGAAACCACAAGTATCCCAACATAAATTTTCAGAAACGGCAATTACAGCGTGATCGCTCTGGTCCAATCGATAATAGAATACACACAAAGGTGACACCGAAAGCTCCCAGGTGATGAAACACAAGATGGGTATATAGAAGGCAGAAAGCGACCTAAGTGGCCAAGCCTGAAAGGACAAGATAATGCTGACCAGAATGTCAATTCAAACATGTTCTATTGATACTTTGTTAAGTCAGCTCTCTTTAAGTTAATCGCTGCAAGACTATGCACTATTTTCCCCAGTTCACCTCCTTTCATCCTCCCTGGTGGATTTTTATTGAAACCAAATTGCATGCCCCTACGCCATTCCTTAAATCATCTTTTAAAAAAAAACTTCCAAATTGTCTTACTTCGTTACATTTTTTTTCCTTCATTTTGCATTTGTAATGTACTTGTATCAATCTACTGGAACTTGTCGTGCATAAGGTCAGCAATGAGCTGCCAAAATATGCTATTGAACATAGCAACTGAATGGAGATCCTGCCAAGCAGCGGAGAGGAATGGAAGAAAATTTTCTTCTAGCATGCAAAAGGCCAGCAACTCGGGAAAAAGTTACCATACAATGAGTAGGAGAGAACAAAAGAAAACTAGTGGATCGTCATCATTGAAGGTATAAAGCTTTGGATTGGGTGGTTGAATCGAATCTGGCCAATCATCCAAATTTGCACCAGCTTTGTAGAGCAAAAGATAGCTAGAGAGCATTTAACATAACAGTAATAACTCTATTCACACCATCAAGTTTCTGCGCTTTATTCACTTGTTATTTTAACAATGTGTCACATTCTAGAAAGAGAACAATTATATTCATCCAGAATGATAATAAAAATTGAGAGACTTATCAAGAGCATAAAATCTAAAGGAGGTCAGAGGACCAATTAGAGATATAAGCCCAATGAAAACCATCATTCCCAATAGCCAGAGTAAATTTATAAAAACGAATAAAAGGGAATCAAGTACTATATAACAGAAAATAGAACAATGAATTAAAATTTTCAACAAGGCTCATTTTAATTCCACTATAACTCCATATCTTGTAGCTCTGTATTCAGACGATTGCCTTTTTTAGGGAATATAGATACCAGGATACGTCACCCAGAATCCAAATGAGCACCTGGTTTGGGTACGTCCAATCTGATCCAGTTCAGGATCAAAATGGATGAATCAGTGCTGAGATAAGAGCTTTTTTTGGTTTAAAGGCATAGCTACAATTCTGTACATTTTTTGTCAACTTTATCAATCAAACGGTGTCATTGGAACAGAAGACAACATGAGCGCTTTAACATAGACATAAAAAATTAACGAACTACTCCAGTCTGGGCATTCGTTTCCTCTTCTCGCGTGTTATTAGGATATTTTCGACTGATGAGATAAATCAGACATACTCTTCAAAAGAGAACATAGATAACAAATCCTCCAGAAAAGTAAAAACCTACCTCCTCCACTACCCCATTGATTTTGGTGGCAGCTTTGTTGACATTTTCAATAGAAGAACCTTCAATTACTGCAAAGGGAAAGAACCTAATTTGCATTAGTATAAGTATTAAAAATAAAGTATATCATATTAAGCGGTATGTTGTTTTATATTAAAAAAAGACAGTGAAGCATGCAAATAGCATCCAAATAACATGCAAAAACTGAATAGCCAGAAGAACAGCATTATGAGTAGTCAAACAGTGAGAATCTGGGAGGTCAGGAGCTGCATGAAGGTAGAAATGGACGACTAATATCATACTGTCTTTTTTTTCCGTCCAGGTTCCAAAATGTAAACACTTTTCTTCGAGCAACATAACACGGACATATCCCCCAGCACAACCCTTGAAACTTCAATTTTATTAGACTGTCTATTCTGATAAACATTATTTCTTCAGGATGAACTTACATTCTTCTTTCAGAGAAGACAATATTTTCAGCATTATACAGATTAACCACTCTTATAAGAGTTTGATGGCCCGTATGATATCATAGGGAAGCAGTTGCCTCTGAAGTGTCTTTTTTCTTCCCATAGTGCCTGGTAGAAAAAGTTCCTAGCTTTAACTAGTTACCAACTCAGGCAACAAATGGTCCAAAGCTGCTTGTTTCCACAAATAAGTAGAAATTCCCACTGTGATCCAGGGGCGCGTGTTATTTCTCTTGAGAAAATATAGAATATCACGGCATATGTTACAAGTCTGTTAAATCCACCCACGAGTGAACCATATATATTCCTACCTGCTCCCCAAACATCAACCACTGATAAAGTAGGCAATCACTTAAAAGTTCATCTATCCGATACATTACCAAGGTCTTAGATCATATTCGGAGGATCACTGTGCACTGTGTGCTGTATCCAATTTATCCTGTAATAGTTCAAGGTTTTCAGGCTTGGACCACGAGTTGTTATGCACATAATCGCCGGTACCACATTACCACAGGTTTATCAATCTTTGTTCATCGATGGCAGGGGAAGGTAGCCACGAATCCATATAATAACGTTCTCACAGTGAAACCATCCATCAACCCTTTTTTTTCTGTGTAGATAGCAACGAACCTGCATATAATCCTGGTTTGGTCTTGGAATGAAAATAAATATACTTTTATAATTTCGAATCGGGCATGACATGGGATGTTGCTAGTGAAATATTGAAAGCAGGTTCAGTAGGACAACGTGACGGAATAAGCTGAATGACCAGATGCCAGGACTCCGTCTCTCGTCAGTATTCTTCGAGATAAAGGAAGAGATGATGAGGGTGGTGTCACAGGGTGGTAGGGGTGTCATAGATGGGCTAAGAAAAAGGGTACAGCATAAGACTTCCATAAGTCTGCAAAGCCCCTCTCAAAAAGTTTCTGCCTCTCTCAAAATTTTATGCATTAAGCCACAACAGAGTGACAAAAAAAATCCCGACCTAGCTAAAAATCCTCCTAAGAGGATGCAAACAATAAATGGCCTTTTACAATTCTCATGTCGTTCACGAGTAATTCAAGAAGTAAACAGTTATGTTGTCAATACAATGTGTAGAAAATGTTACAACGTTTAATAAAAAAAACAGGTCAATTTCAGATTCATTCATTGCCAATAAAAAAGGGGACCATAAGTAAAAACTGACCAACAGTTGTCTCCCCCCTAGAGGATGGCAGAATTATTTTTACTCCTGTCTCTTCTTCGATTCGTCGTTGTGTGACACCACTACAAAAGAAGACTTGAAATACATAAGAGAAAGAGGCTTCAAAGCTTCCTAAAACGAGGATAGAAATTATCACATTAATTCTACCCAGCATCACTTGATCGATAAAGGTACAACAAGGTAGTAAAATTCTAAAATAAGTGAGTACCCTTTTCCTTTAATGAAGCGAACCAAAGGGGCATCCACCTGCGGAATCGTGGTAGGCAGTTTAAGCATAGATTTTATTATGATTAAAGAATTAAATTTGTAACAGTAAAGTATCAAACATACAATGGCAATGGTGCAGAACTTCAACAAAAATTTAGGAACACACGGATATGTAAGACTTCAATAAGCACATAAAGAATCCTAACTTATTTGCACATTATGTTAGCATAGTCACAAATTTCTATAAGCATCGTTGTTATATTATTTTGGCACACTGGCAGAACGGCATGGACACTTAGATAAGGAACTGAAAGTCCACTTCTAGCCAAGTTGATTTTACGTTTTACTAATGAATCATCTTACAAGGGATTCCTAGTAATCATAACATCAGTTCCTTCTACATTTTCCACTGTTGTAGCCTCAGGAATGATCCTGGCTATTCTCATTGGAGGCATCAGAAAAAAGCTAATTGTTCAGCATAATGCATGCCATGATTGACAGGCTCCGTGCTGATTCACAACTGTAGAATTTTCAAGAATTTTAAGTTGAATTGAAGAATAAATGGAATAATTCTGATGCAGCTTTTAAGAGACTAAACATAAACATATACAAAAAATCGTTCATATAAAAGAAGCTAATAGAAGGGGCATCTAGAAACCTCAATGGAGACTGCATGTCTTTCAACCTCATCGAGCAAAGCATAATTTCTTGATAGCTCTTGACTGTGGATCTCGACATTCACGGAACTACTTTCGTATCTGAAAGCTGCTCCAGTCTCATTTGAAGAAGAGAAAGACACTTTTGTATCCGAAACTTCACACTGAAAATCGTTGTCTACAGAGTGAAACGAAGAAAATGATGAGCCAGCTGAATTTCCTGTTGTTACTGGGTCCTTATCTGGATCCCTCAGATCAGATGTCGAAGATGATTGATTTTATGCACTGACGAGACTTGATATCAGATAGTAGTTTTTTTGCGTTACCGTTCCTTATTTCAGCTGTGTTTCCCCGATCTGTCGTCAGTTCCCTTGTCGAGTATCCTGCATGCAGACACAGTCAGGTTTGAGAAGAATGACAAATTGACTATGATAATAAGGATTCAAAATACATGAATCCGAAATCTGTATTACTTTCTGAATAAATGTACAGATATCCCATTATTGATTGAGATCAAAATCTCTAAAATTAGAAAAACTATTGGCTTTTGTTTTTAAAAATCCATGTTAATTAAAAAAATCCTGCACATGTATCACAATGTATCACAATAAGGCCTAATTTAGACACCACAAGAACTTGAGGAAAAGGCACACATTGACCATCACCACTAGCATATTGGAGTCAGGAGTAAAAAATTTTACCTTTATGTTCGACTATGACTCATATCGACGCTTAATATCCAAATTTCCATATTTCTTCTTTATGGATCTATATAAATCCTTTTCGGTTTTTTATTTCCTAAATATGAGCACATAATCTTATTGTTTTGGCAAAGTGATTGGTGCTCAAACATTTAAAAAAGTACCCAGGATAATTTGCGGGTAAATTACTGTCACAGTCATGGAACAGTTGCTATGGGACATGATTATTGTCAGCTTAAATCAGGTCCATCCGAAGCCGTACTAGAACAGGCACATTAACCAAGAGAAGCTAATCAAACGGGCACTTCCTTTTATATTTTTTAAATAAGATAAATCTTGAGAGGAACATGTTATGAATTTTACCTCTATGAACCTCACATACAGAGATCCTTCAATATTAAAGCCTTATTATATGTGCCCATAATGAAAGGAAATCACAATAAATGGAACAAGAAAATAAATGTGATTCATTCACCATTTTCTATTTCAGAAATTTAGGCTCCAGTGATAACCGAATACTTAATCAGAGACACGGTGGAGATAGAGCATCAAAGTCAACCAGTAAATGTCATGCAGAATAGCGCCTATGTTTTGCAGCTAAAATAGAAATCTAAATTGAAATCCAGATAACCCAGAGGGTGTAATCTTGGCCAATTTATCAAACATTGATACAATTAAGAAAAGAGCAATTCCATTCCAATCCATCATAAAAGTGATAATGATCGAAAGGCAAAAATGCAACCAGATGATAATTTATTATGACGACCAAAATCTTTCATATTCTGTTGACTTATAAAGACGTGATTCTTTAATTTAAGCCCAAAACCCCAGACCATGAGTAATTTTTTTCAGGTTGAATTTTTTTCTGGTAAATTCTTTAAAAGGATACCAAAATATACGTAGTGGAAAGGAAGTTAAAAATGATCTTAGTCATTTGAGGGAGAGAAACAGTTTATAAGATCAGAAATGGCGCCTACAAAGAAAAGACATTGGCTCAGATGTCAAACCTTCTCTTGGACTAGATTGGAAGGACTTAAGTCCCCACGAAGAAGTCACTGATTTCTGCTTCTTTTGCTGTTCTATCACATCTGAACCATCCCTGTCCATCTTCCTAAAACGACTCAAATACCGATGACGGGAATTAACCTAGCATACAACAAAATTGAGAGTATCAAGAGAAAAGTATCGTATATATTGCAATATATAATCACAGACAAGGCATATATTGCAATATATAATCACAGACAAGGCATATTGATGAAAATTCGTGTCTATGGTTTGCTTTCAAAGATAAAAAGAGAGAAAACAGTACTAAATTACTCTTGACTGCCACAAGCTTTGTGGGCAATATAGAGGGAGATAAATAATTTAAAATTAGAAAAAAAATTCATCCGTATGCAAGACAATGACCACCATAGAGGTTTCACATTTTCGGAAGAAGTCCAGATAAATGGAAGTGGGAGGTGACCATCAAATTTGCCTGATGAATGAACTCAAGAACAGGGATGACTCGCTTTTGAAGTTTCTGTTTTCTTTCCTGGTTCCATTCTACTGACCTGGCAGCTTTTCTTTGTCATTTTTACCTAATAATCACTGTTCTCACTGTTGTTGTATTATTTGCCTCACTTCATATTGCATTTGGTTTCATACGCCATGAACTGCCATCCAAAAAATATACTTTTCACAACAGAGTAAAGAAAACTACTTCCTCCTCAAACATAAAATCCTAAATTAGTTAATATCTGGCAAACATAAGCACAAGAATACTGGTATGACTCCGATAATAACATATCAGCGACGTCATAAGAAGGGTTCCCAACTGTCAGAAGGTGAACTGACGGGGTCAGTAACCGACAGAGGAGTGGGACCGACGGGGTCAGTAACAGACAGAAGAGTGGGACCGGTCCCAAGAAATGGTTAGTGGTAATGGCAAACAAGGGACCAAGGAAGTATAAGTAGGGAGGGAGGTTGGCAAGAGGGGGCATCCAGGGAGAACGGACCAAGTGGAGAGTGGGAGGATCTCTCGAATATCCTCCAAGGTGATCAGTCACTCTGACTGGTCATTTCTACCCTCTGTGTTCTTATTCTATTGTACTTGTTTCTCTGTTCTAGGAGTGCTTCCTTTTCAGTTCCAATTGGTGTTCTACCAAATACTAATTGATTATAATACTTGCACTCTTTTCTTCAAGAAAGTGTCATGCCATGAGATATTATAGATACCTTGTGAGGAGACATAGCCTAGTGCCTTGCCACATGAGGTCAAATCGGCATTTTTTTATACTTCCTTTCAATCTAATACAGCTACTAGAATCACAAACCATCCTCAAAAATAAATATAACATAGGCTACGCTCCTGTTAACATCAAATCCGTTTCAAATAACAAGATTCATGTCAGAAATAACACTCTCCCCGGGGAGCCACCGTTTCGGGTGGCTCTCTCTCCTTCCTTTCAAAATAATAATAATAATAATAATAATAATAATAATAATAACACTCTCCTGATGTAACCTTTGACTTCCTAATTAAGTTGGATGTTCATCCGTCCATATTATCCCATAAATTATATCATATGATTTTATCTTAGTCCTCCTACTGATCTTGAAAGTCTTGAATTCAAAAGCATCCTTCCATAATCCCAACCCAAAATTAAATCCAATGATATTTATCTCCTGTAAAAAAAACAACAACTCCATAAAGACAATAAGAAACAAAATCCTCGAATATCCAGGGACCACTCATCCACCTCATCCACCTCAAGGATAGAAAGATACAAACTTAAATCATGCTCAATAAAAAGCAGCTGAAATGAAAAAATAATCTGCTTCCAGCATTCATATTCATATTAGTTGTGCCCAATCTGTCTGCATTTTATAATGTATATATGATACTTTTTGGAAGTACTTACTTTTCTAATATTTATCAAAGAGCGTAAATGAAGATCTACCATCTGAGTAAAAAGGTAGAAAAAACCATGAAATAGTCCTTTTCGTGAGCATTAGAATTTATTTTAGTTTAAATAGACAACGAGGAAAAGAATATGTGCCATTCTTGAAGTTAAACTCAGATATCTTCTCCCTGCACATTAAAGAGTGTTAATGGTGACAGTATTGCAATAAAATCAAAGGAGGAAAAGACACAGTAGACAGAACCTTGTAGCCTCAGTGAATTATTAGCCTTAGGACGTCTGGACAGACATATGTATGCATACATACATACAGATAATACCAGAAGGAATGTTTCCCCAGATCTCCCGGAAAAATTTATCAAGGATCATTAAAACGTGGATCAAAGATTGAATTTTAACATAAACATGGATCATAGTACCCGCTGAGTTTTTAGGATAAAGGGGAAATTAATATTTCAGTCTCATGTTTCTTAGTCATAATACAAAAACATGAACCTTGTTTCAACATGAGATGTTAAAAGAGAAAAACGACGGCTGTAGGACATAGATACGTGAATTTCAAGAAAAAATAATGCCAATGGAGTTTCATGACTTGATTGGACACTCGCGGGCAGTCCGTAGGAATGTGTACGCGCTACATGTCTTATCATTCTGTGGTGCGTGTACTCTCCGTAACACTGTATTATTTGATTTTTATAAGAAGATCACAGAAGCACTCATAAAAGACGAAGAACAGACCAAAATAATTTAATTCTCCGATTAACGCATCGATTGAGTCCTTGAAACATACCGGTGTCCCTAGCAAGACATTTGTGATGCTCGAGACCCTCCACTCGAGATGAACCCTGAGAGAAAGTACGCTCTTTATGAGAACGAAACCGGTAAATTCAGCTGAGCAAAGAGCATGCACTCTCCATGGAAGAGCTCGGAAACGCGGTCGGAGGAAGCCATGATTTCAGAACACAGATCGCCCCGGCGGAGCAAATGAAAAGCAGGGGGCAGAATCGGCGAGCAGAGGAGAAAAGAGGTGGGCAGGGGCAGCGGGCATTACCCTGCGAAAGAAGATCTGCAGGCGATCATCAGCGTCCAGCCCCAGGGGCTCCGACCGACCCGCAGCAGCCAGTAGGTGGGAGTCCTTCCGAAGCCGTTGCTCGCGGTAGTTCGTGAACCTTCATCACCTCCTCGCTTCACTTATTTACGACCAGCTGGCTTGAGGTCAGCCCGGGCAGTATCGAGTGAAATGGGCCAGCTGCACGATTCCTAGCCCGCCCAGTCCGATAAGAAAATCCAGCTAAAAAATGTCATCCTATACGCTATATTTCTTCAGCTTCACTCCTTGACAAGTGGCCCAGTTTTAGGCATTCAAGAATTGAACGTATTTGTTAATGTATTTTTTATTTTCAATTTTTCTCTACTTTGGCAGCCACGTTCCAAAATGTAATGTTCTTGAACCTTAATTTTGACCAACTTTTTTGGACATTTGTGTCAAAACTTAGATGAAATGAGTTTCCATATTTTCCAAGTATTATATTGCCGATATTATTTTCTCATTAGTTAATGTGCTTAATGGTCACCCAACTATGATTTAGTGAATAATTTTAAAATTTTCTATCATATCTAGGGTGCATATATAAAGTCATTTTCTCATTAAATAATTGACACAAATATTTGTAGCACCTACTATTCAATTATTATTCTTTTATTATAATATAATGTTGTAATACTTAATATTGTATGTGGGTTGAATCAGTATAAAAATTTTGGAGCAATAAGTGCATAGTATTTTGATGATGACAAGCCCTCATAAAATAAAATAAAAGATCAAATTTTATTTAATGATCAATAAGGTTAAATTATTTTATATATGAGCTTGAAATGAATTGAATACGAATTCAAGATGAATTCAAAATAATAAAAAAAAACATATCCAAAATAAAAAAATCAAACAATGCGTATGAAGTTCAGTATGTTGAATTTAAAATTTTACAAAGTGTTAGTACTCAAAAGTATTACTTTGCATATTATTGTCAAAATTATCAACATTTACATGGAATAATAATGATTAGCCTTTCAACATCAATAAGAATTCATGGGGTAAAATGTAGATATGAAAAATGATTTAGTGAACTAGATACCCATGGTAATAAATCAGTATGCTAAGTTGCTACTGATGTCAAATTAATTAATTGGTTTCAACTTATATTTTTTTCATGCATGATTTTTAATATATTACTGAGTGTTATGTATAAAATAATTTAACTATTTATATCTCTAAAAGTATGCTTTTATTTCTATAAATTATGATTTAATGTCTAAACTTGATGATCATAGTTTTCAAAAAGATTTAAATAAACTTTGCTTGTTTGATCATTCTTTTGATTCAACAATAACATTCTTTTACATGACTTATTTGAAGACATAAACCTTGGACATCAAAATTGACAATCAATAGTAACACATTGATTTCAAGTCATATTTTAATTTTTAAAAAGTCACGTCATCTTGTCTTTCTAGTCATTCAAATTTATAACTAATTTTATAATCTAAAAGTTGACTAACCACATAAAATATTGGATTTTAAATGGCTAATGTGCTCAAAATGATCTTTTTTGACTTTTTAATAGCTTGGTGAGGTTTTACATAAATAATTATATGCGAATTTAAGCAATATTTTCTTATTGGTCAACTAAAAAAAGTCAACAAGCTGTAGAACTGAAATCAAGCTATATGAGATCTTCCTCAACCAAATAAAAGTATCAGAACATTCTACATTTAGCGAAATTTCTTTTAAAAATAGGAAAATAAAAATCAAGTCACTATCAACATTCTTTTTATCGAGTTTTAAAATGCACTTCAAGTTATCATATTAATTGAGAGATAACCAAAGGTGAAATCCTTCAATCTTTGTAAAAACAAAATACGATTAGATCTTTATTCAATCACTCAAGAGGGTTGAACCTTGTAAATAGTTATTGGCCTCTTATACTTATTAATCTTAAAAAAATAAAGATGAAATTATAAGATAGCTGACCTTAGTAATCAACAATTGTATGACAAAAAAATTGATTTTTTTACAACCCAAGTTGATTTAATAAAATGAATATAGGTAAGGAGCTAAATCCCTTCATAAATTTTAGAGTGATTTAGATTCTAAACTCAATCTTATCATTTTCATAATAATTGACCCCAATCAAATAATTAAGTTTTGATCAATTAAACCCCCCATTCTTAAGCTAAGACCTAAATTTTGGTATGGATAATTTATTATGTAATTATCATTTTTTGTTAAAATGTAGCATTATTGGACTTAATATTGTATTTGGGTTGCGTCAATATAGAAATATAACTAACGAGATATATCACCATCACCCCAATTCGACATCATGATCCGAGTATGACATAATTTTACGCTAATGATAAAAGTATGCTTGTTATTTTCGTATGTGTAAATATATTATTGCACTATAGAGAATGAAATTGTAATTATACGGAAAATAAATAATTTGTATCAACTCCATGAATAGTTTGACATCATAAATCTTTTGACGTCACTCACTTAATTACATATTTTGAATAAGATGTCATGAATATCAGACACAATAAAAATGATTGATGTGGCAGATTTTGTCAAAATAAAAGTAATGTTGCTTATATTCCATCTCACCCTTAACATTTCCCTCTAAATTGCTTCAACAAATACTGAAATATTCATATAATGTGGAGTTCATAGCATTTTTTCTTTCCTCTCAAGTAATGAATGCTGAGGCCAATATCTTGAATGGGCAAAAAATGTATTTTTTCAAAAAATTAAAACATATTATTTTTTTGTGCGCCTTCCGTTGTGCTTGACGAAGAGCGGATGGGAAGGAGAAACAATGGGGATGGCTACTTGAAGGAGGGAGGAGGACCCCCACTACTACTGGATGTGAACCCACGCGGCCTCGCTCGGGACGCCTTGGTGCACCACGAACAGCATGTAGTATCCCGGCGGCGCGATCACCGCCGACGGCGGCGCCACCGTGGTGACCTTGTAGGTTCCGGCTCCGGAGATCTCCACGTCGGTGATCTTCAAAATGAGCAACCGCTGGATCATCGAGTACCCGTGGGTGGTGAACGGGGGAGCGTACATGGTGACCTTGAGCTCCGCCCTGTTCAGCTCCGCGGCGGCCATCCCGAAGTCGACCGCGAAGCTGCCGCCGTACTTGAGATTGCCGGAGACGCCCCGCGCAGAGATCTCCGGCCGGCTGGCCTGAAGGAGAGGGTCCAAGTACGGCGGGGAGAACTTCTCCACTCTCAGCTCGGTAGGAAACAGCACGCCGGTGTAGTAGTACCCGTCGTTCGTGTTGCTCCCGGCTACCAGAATCCGGCCGTCGGGCAGCAGGGCGCTGGTGGAGTGGTAAACGCGGGGTATGGTCGTGGGGTTTAGGGTTCTGAATCTCTCCTCCCGCGGCTTCTTCGGCGAGTACAGCACCGGGCTGAGCGCTGGCTCGCGGGCGAAGCCCCATCCCGCGGAGCCCTTGGAGGCGCCGTTGAGCATGAGGACCTCGCCGTTGGGCAGCAGGAGCATGTCGCCCATGACACGAGGGATGGGCATGACCTCCGTCCTCCATATGGCGTTAGCTTTGGTGATGACGAGCCTCCCGCAGGTGCTCAGGGCCGGCAGAAACGTCCCCCTTCCGGCCAATTTGGCCGACAGCGGTGGGGAGCCGCCGCAGACCAGAACCTCTGCGGGGATCTTCTTGCCGCTAGGTCGCTGGAGGTTGATCGGCAGGAGGACCGACATGGCCGAGGCCGGGTAGTTGCGAGAACCGCCCACGAGGGCGGGGAACTCTCTGATGACCTTATTAGCCTTGTAGTCGAGGAGGATGGAGCGATTGTTCGCGAAGACGAAGAGGTTGCCGTCAGTAGAGAGATGGACGAAGGGGTAGAGGTTGTCTTCAACCTCGTCGGTGGTCTGCCGGAGGAGGGGGAGCCAGTAGGCGGCCTTGTTGGACTGCCCCTCCTTCGGCACGAACTCGTACCCGAACTGCCGGCGCCCACCGATCAGGATGAAGCTGCCGTCGGGGAGGATCTGCTGCGTGGCGTACCTGCACCGCCGCGAAAGCAGCAACCATTGTCACGTCGATCACACGAGAACGAGCGGCCCCTCGGAAGGAAAGAGCAGGCCATACTCACCATCGTTGCCCAGAAAGAGCAGCTGGGTATTCCTTCCAGTCGCAGGTGTCACAGGTTTGGAGATATCTCACCGCTCTGCCGCCGTCGTTCCATCCGCCGGTCTGTACCAGCGTCCCGTCCGGCGCGAACCCGCCCGACGAGCACCAGGGATTGGTCGAGACCTGGCAAGCCGGAGGAAGAACCGGCTGTGAGTACACGACCATTACTTACAAGCAAGGAAAGATCCATCCGACTGAGACGACGAGCAGGACCTTGAGCGGCCGGATCTTCCCAGTTTCTATGTCGTATTCCACGGCGTGGGCTGTACAGTCCAGCTTCTGCGTTTTCGCGTCCGTCCGGCAGTTGTTCGCCGCGAGGGGGACCTTGGTCTTCCCGAAGTTGGTGGCGTCGAACATGATGGCCTTGTTGGTGTGGGTGATCACCATGTGCATTGCAGAGACGCCGGAGCTGGCGGAGACCAGTTCCCACTCACCGGCGTAGCCCTCTGCCACGCCGGCGATCATCCCTGTGAAGCCGGGTATTCCGAGGGGGTTGCCGGATGGGTCGTCGAAGTAGGGGTGGACGGCCCGCGCCGCTAGGAAGAGAGGGAGGAAGAAGAGGGTCGCTCGGAGGAGGTGATTCGTCTCCATTGAGGCTTACCGTCCAATGGAGGGTCGCCTCCCCGGCCCTTATCCCTCCCCTCTCCCCGTCTGCGCCCCCGCTATTATTTTTCCCCCTCTCGACCTGCAGACCGTCGGTTGTGCTCCGTGGGGAGGAGCCAATATTGGTGGACCGTCTCCAACGGAACTTCCAAAATTGGTCGCTCCTTCCATGGCCGCGGAGGTTGGGTCGTCCCCAACCTCTGGTTCCCAGCTTGAGTGCTTCCGATCGACTCTGCATGCTGGCACACGACTGGCCAAGTTAGCGTGCCCAGAGCCTCTCAGATTTTCAAAAGAAGTCGGAAACTTCAGATTTTGAGGTCAACTCCTAAGGGGACCACCGGATTTATTTGAACATGCGGGGACAACAGAGAGGCCTCCTGGGTCAACCTAACGTGGGCCCACTTCTGGCGCAGTTGGCATCTCCGCGAGTCAAAGAGGTGCAGGTTGGTCTCTGCCTTGTCCCTCGAGCTTCCCTGGCATTCCAGCCGTCCTCTCGAACCAGGTGATCTGTTGTGTTTTTTTTAAACCCTAGGAAGTAGTGTTTAATGGGTTCTTCGAACCAGGCCAGAGGCTTGGCTGCCGTTTCTCGGTGTAAGTTTTTGGTGGACGTCGCGGAAGAAAAACCAGAGCTTGGACCACGAGATCAGAACTCAGTTTGCATCGTGTGTTCATGGCTTAGGGTTCCTCAGAGTCCTACAAGAGTCATCATGTCTCGTGTATGGAGGCCGTGGCAGCAGAGGCTGAGTATCTGCAGACCCTCGCCTCCTGGTAGACGAGGCCTGGCTTGCACCGGTAGCCATGGCGGGGATTGCAGTGCCTGTCTTCGGAGCAGATGCAGAGCCCTTCCATGGCGCATCCATCTTCCTTGTCGGCCGGCTCCTTCCCCGAGAGGATCTCGTCCGACCACTCGCTGGAGAACATCCCCGCAGGGTCAAGCCTCGTCTTCGCCGCCTGGAACTCGCTGAAATTAGGGTACTTCTGCGGAACTCCATGAAAGGCCACCCTCCTGTTCTTGGCCCAGTGAGGCCTGGCTCGGTGCTTGAAGAACGCCATCTGCTCCACCTCCTCCCACAGGTCCTGGTTGAGCCTCGGCGTGGATGGGCTCGTCCGCCCGGAAGTAATTGAAGTCCACCGCCACGGAATCCTCCGGCTGGCCGAGGTGCGCCGGCGAAGCCTTGATGAAGCGTATCAGGAGCCCGTTGTAGACGTCCGCCCCGCAGAAGTCCTCTGGGCGCAGGTCCCTCAGCTTCTTCACGTCGGCGACGAAGCCCCTGAACCTCGAAGCCGGGAAAATGGCCGTCGTCTCGAAGAAGAAGAGTCCTCTGATGGTGGGATCCCAAGCGCAGGCGTTGAGTTCGTCGGAGGCCGGCGAGTTTACGCAGGAGCCCGAGGTCTGCATCCCCCTGGCGGCCGACCACCGGGTAGCCGAGGAAGAGGTTGCCGTCGTTCTTCAACCCGTTGGCGACCAACTTCTTGAAGGCCAGCTCCGCTGCCGCCATGGCGCACACCGCTGAGATGCTCCTCGCTGCCTCGTTCCGCTTCTCTGTGGCAAGGAAGGAGGAGTGCGCCCTGCTCAGCGATTCCTGGCCCGGGGCGAGGAAGAAGGGCCGGCGAGGGGAGGGTACCTAGAGCTCGCACCGCCGTGGAGGACAGGATCGGGAGGTTGCGAAACCCCAGGAAGTCGTTCTTCCCGTCACCGGAGCTGTTCCAGGGGACTCTGTCGTCGAGCCTGTACACGGCCGTGTGCCGTGAGGGGTACCAGGTGATGTCGGCGAACTCGTGTGTTCCGGCGAGCTCCATGAACTCGTCCTGAAACCGTCCGTCGTCTCGGAAGGAAAGCCTGATGCTCCTCTTGAATGCCGGCTCCAGCGAGAACGTCACCTGCAGGGAAGAAGCCGACGATGAGGAGGATAAAATGGAGGAGGGCCAGCCGATCAACCAACGAACCCACCTTGGAGATCACGCCCAGCAGACCCAGGGAGACCTTTGCCGCGTTGAAGGCCTCGTCTCCGCCGTCGAGCTCGATGATCTCCGCGAAACCCCGATCTCTCGCCGCCGGAACGACTAGCCGGAGCGCCACCAGATGGTCGTGGACGGCGCCGCCTCTTCCCCACCAGGAGCTGCCGTGCGACCCGGTGCTGATCATCCCCCCGACGCTGACACCTTCCCAGTACGGCGCCGCCGCCAGGCTGAGCCCCGCCGCCTCCACCGCGTCGATCAGAGCTCGGAGCCCCACGCCGGAGTCAGCGGTCACCAGCCGGTTCTCGACGTCGACCTCGATGCGGCTGTTGAGCTTGGCAGTGCTGATGACGATCGATTCACCCGCCGCCGAGGGGCAGACCAGCTTCGGGATACTGTGGGAGAAGCCGCTGACGACCTTCACCTTCTGGTTGCTCTGCTTCGCCCTGGCGACGGCGGCTCTGATCTCCTCCTCCGTCGTCGGATACACGACGGCGGAGGCCCAGCAGTCCTTCCGGTCCCCCCACACCCCGTAGGCGTTGCTCACCGCGCAGCGGGCGGCGCCGCCGCACCGCACCGGCGGCCCCGGCGGCCGCGCCACCGCCCAGGCCGCCGCCCATCCGGCGACGAGGACCAGGACCAGGGCGAGGCGACGCTGAGCCAGCCGGGAGACCGCCATGGGCGAAGCAAGCTGCCGGCTCCTCGGTGGCGAGAGCTGGATTAAATGCCCAGCGTGTCCTGGATTTGCGTGGATTGCGAGCCAAGCATCTTGGGATTATTTCCGCAGAAAGTACAGTGATTACGACCAGACATATTACTATAATATGAACATCTGGCGATGAACAGTCCCCATCCATATCTAATCCAAGCTCGTGCTTGCAAAAGTAGCAACTTTCAGGCCGGCAAGATGATTACAGATGCGCCATCAAGTCAAGACCCCGAGGGAGAACATCTGCGAGTGGTGATGGCAGCCGGAAACCAGCTACGATTCAAAAATCTTCACAAGTTCTGTGCTTTGCCTGGCTGCGACAGAGACGATGAGGGCTGGCGGCTGCAGGCGCAGGGCGGGTGGCAGCGACGGGATCGGCGGGTCAGAGGAGCGAGATCGTCTTTGAGGAGCGAGAAAGCGACGGCGTGGGAGAGGCGGAGAATGGGGACGGGGACAAGGGTGATGATCCGGCGGATTCCTGAGCTGCGACAGGAGTAAAATAAGAGGGGCGGCGACGCTGACCTCGCTGCCGGGCAAGGAGGAGGAGAGAGGCTCCGGATCTCGAGCCGACCGCGCCTGCCGCGAGGTACGCCCACCTGACGCCGGGCTACGCCGCCCAGCTCCGCCAGACTGCGGCGTCAACAGTGCGCAGAGCCCGCTGTCTCCTCCGTATCCTGCGGCAGGCTCCGCTCGCCCCCCTCTCACCAACCAGTCGCGCCGCCAGTAACAGTCACCTCCCGAACTGCCGGGTGAGCGGAGCCCTCAGCGGCGGCGGCGGCGGCGGCGGCGGCGGCGGGGGGGCAGCCATGGCCGTCAGCATCCGTCGTCGGGGAGATCCAGCCGTCCGGCTTCCTTGAGTGCCTTCAGCAGCTTCGCTCCCTTCCGTCGGCCCCTCGGGGTGCAGTCGCCTTGCAGGGCCACCACCACCGTCCGGCCCACCTCCGGCGGTGCGGCGCCGGCCCACTCGCCGGCGTAGATCGCCGACAGAACCCCGATGGCGCATTCTCTCCCTCTGCCGACCATCTTCTCTACGGCGGCCACCAGTGACCTCCCCGCAGTAGGGTTTCCCCTCACCTCCGCCGCCCCCTCTGGGACCGTGCATATGAGCTCCAGCGCGGCCAGCGCCCGCTCCGCCGTTGCCGCACCGGCTGCTCCCGACGTCGAAGTGGCTGCGACGGCCTCCACAGCTGCCGGTGCGGCCCTCGCCTCCACGGCCAGTCGCCGGTTACCCTCCGACAGAAGCAGCGCCAGCAGTACCTTCGCTGCGGGTCTGGCCGTGGCCGGATCCAGCACCGAGGCTACGACTCCGGCCATTACAGGCGGCGGGCAGGGAACGGCGGCGGCTCCCGGATCCAGCGCGAGGCATCTCTCGATCAGTCGCAGGGCAGGGATGCGATTGCCGGAGGAGAGGTGGAGCTCTGCGACATGGAAGGCCCCGGCAAGGTCCTCGGTAGAGGTGGCGAGGTCGGATTCCTGATGCAGGCGGTGATCGGAGGACTCTGATGGCGGGTGGGTGAGCGGGAACCGCCACTGGGTGAAGCTCTGGGAGGTGGAAGACGATGACGAAGAAGAGGATGACGGATGGCGTCCTTCGGGTTCGGCCGCTGCGGCTGCTGCCGCTGTAAGGACTGAACCCTGCGCGTGCTCCTTCTCCAATTGTGTCGGCTGAGGAAGAGAAGGGGAAGGTGACGAAGAAGGCGGGGGCAAGCCAGACGACTGCGGCGGGGTCGTCGTCGTCGTCGCCGGCGGCGGCGGGACCGTCTTCGTCGGGCTCAGTACTGTCTGAGTGCAGTTCCGGAACATCCCGCAGGAGAAGAGGGCACGCGTCGGCGCCTTCAACTTCGGGTGGTGCTGGGAATGACTGCTTCTGCTGCTCATGTTTCCTCTGCAACTTCAGCCACAGCAACCCCCCCCCCCCTCCCGCCCCCGCCCCCCGCCGGCGAGACCAGCTACGAGCGATTCGTATAAATCTTCCACAAGAGTACGAATTTGGCGGCGGCGCGGTTGCAGGGAAGGACGACGATCTTCGAGGGGGAGAGAGAGAGAGAGAGAGCAGTGGGGAGGTCGGTAGAGCAAACGGCGGCGGCTACGCCTGCCTATGAGCTCCTCGGCCTAGGAAGCTTCGCAGGCGGCGACGGATCCCTCTGGCTTTTGGGGGGGGGGGGAGGTCGGGCCCCCGGCCATTAATCATGCCGAAGCTGCCGGTCCGGCGGGCCTTTTAAACGCCGCCCACTGCCGCTGGCACACGGCGTGGGCAGCGTCGTCAGTCGCTGCCCGCGCCAGCGGCCCCCCCTCTGTTCGCTCTGGCTACCCCGCCGGGTCCACCATCGCCACAACGGCGGCGGCGCCGCCGCGAGCCCCACCCACCCTCCCATCTCGATCTCTCTCCCCGCCGCAACATTCCACGTGCATGGTCCTGCCAAGCGCCCCGCCACGTCTGGATGCATGCGGCAGCCATTTCACCCCCAACATTAGAAACATTTCCTTCTCTCTCTCTCTCTCTCTCTAAATAAATAATTAAATACCAAGGAATGTAGCAATAACTTCCCAGCAATAATTTAATAATTAACCCATGTAACTACTTTCGGAAACAGGAGAGAGGTGAGCTTTTTGACTCTCATTTCTCGGTCAATGGGGAGAGACAGCGGGGCAGGTGGGCCAGAAGGGCCCAGCGGCGGCCCAGTCTAGCTAGCCCACATGAGTCTGGGCCTGGCGACAGCCTACGGCACGTGGCCCAGGATCTCACTTTAGGGCCTGTTAGCATGTGGCGTAGCCCTCACGTAGCCTGTGCCCTAAACGGGGACACTCGCTTTGCCATGACAAGTAATTCGGACAACTAGAAATAACCGTGAATGGTAATTTTTTGGGCTTTATCATAAATGGGCCGAGCTTAAATGCTCCAGCTGGACCCGATGGCCCAAACTGGACCAACAACACCGCCCGCGTAGTATACTGATTCAGTCAACCTAGCATTCGGAGGGTCAATGGGCCCTGTACCCTGTCCAATCCTGGTCAATCCTCCCGACAGGGCCGCCTCCACTCACCTCTCAGAGAGAGAGAGAGAGAGAGAGAGAGAGAGAGAGAGAGAGAGAGAGAGGCTACAGAACCATTACTCCTCTGAAGATGCTCCAAGGGCGGCAGCCCTGCTGCTGCATTCATTGCGGCACCCGCTAGCTTTCACGCAGAAGGCGCCTCCCCTGGCGGAAACCCTAAAACCGGGGGGGAGACGGCCTGCATGGCCGAGAATGGAAGGAAGATGCCCGCAGCAGGCAGCGCGGCGCCGCCGGCGTCCACCCACTGGCGCCTCGGAGCCCACCCATCCGGTGAACTCGCCCAACTCACGGCCCCGAGGGGCTCAGAGGCCTCGGAGAGCGCCGCGAACATCCCCAACTCGGGATCTGGGTACAAACTTCGATCGAGAACAGGGGATTTAAAAAGTTTGATGCGGCTGAGGATCACCATGAATAAGCGGCCGATGCTTCGAACAGTAGGAGTCGCAAGCAGCAAATCAAAGCCCAACATATACACAAACAGATAAGAATGACGGCCGGCACACCCGGATACAGAAAGACACGCGAGAGCCAAGACGAGGATCATCTTCTCTAGAGCTAATCAGACTTCAGAGGCCCCCTCGAGCCAGTTCACTGGCTCGGGCCGCCGGGGAGCTGACCGGAGGCGGCGCTCCTAATCACGGTTCTTGTTCTTCTCCACGGCCCTGGGAGCTGCGACCAATCAAGGAGCACCATGAGCCATCATCCCTGAACAACTAAACCAGGAAAAAAAAACTTAAATAAAAAAACGACTTCAAGGGGTCTCAATGGTTTATTATTACACTTATAATTATTATTTTGGGGGGTGGGGGGATTTCGGCCTCAGTCCCGTGTAAGAGCTCAGATTTTGATTTTTCTTCTAACGTGGTTGACCTTGGGGACCCTCCATCTGGCCCCTTCTCCGGGCTGGGTCCGGGCCTTGCCAGTCCGGACTGAGGGCAACCCTGGCCCTAACGATGGATAAGGTTTTACAAAAATAGACAATGCAGTATAATTCGAGCCGCATGTACCTAATCCGATGGCTTCTGACCCCTTCATGATCCTCAGCCTCTTGCAGGACGCAGTGAACATGCTGGCGATTCCAAAACCAGAAAGAAGGACACAGAGATTTTACGGTTATGCTCAATTATCCAGATAAAACAGTTCTAAACACAGATGGGTATCGATAAGAATTCTTGGATCGGATAATTTTCTTCAAATAAATCCAGTTTATCCACAGTAAATCTCCACAGGATCAATCCCAGGTGCTTACTCCCATGGGACGTCGCCGGCGAGCATCCAATCGCCATCCTTGTCCTCGTAGGTGAGCACATACTCGGAGCCGTGAAGAAGATCGATCAAACAGCTCTCGCTGAGCCCATCCTGGCCGGGGGCTCCATGCGGCCCACATTGGCCTGAGAAACGGGTCAAAATGTCTTCAAATGATGGTGAACAGGTGGGTCTTTCCAATCAAATTAAGAGCATCAGGAACATCGGCAGGTGATTATCCTGTCGAGTCGACTGATGCAGGTGGTGCAGCAGAGCTCACCGATGGTGAAGCAGCTGAACATCTTCTCCAACGCAGAAGAAAGCTCCTCGTAGTTGCAGTAGGTCTTGAGGTCGACCTTCCTCAGGTATGGGGCGCCGTCCATGCTGACCTTCACGTAGAGGCAGCCCGGCTCCTGTTTGCCTTCGGGGTCATTGCTGTTTTTGGGTGGGTTTGCCGACAATGTGTTCTTGCGGTAGCTCCGAATTGGAGGCCACCCCACCACCTGCGCCCTGCAAAAAAACACGCGGTTCGAGCACAAAATTTGAATCCTGCGGCTGGGGCGAGGGACATATTTTGCAGAGAACGATCATGAGTGGGCTGCTCCCATGGAGCATCATGCTGAGAATGCAACGCACCTGCTGGAATCGATAACTTCAATGGAAGTTCATGAACAGACGATGAACTGGATTTTCATTTTTTGTTTTGTTTTGTGAAGATTGACAGGAAAATAGCAACATCCATTCAAGGAACAAACAATGGAAATCAGGATTTATATGACTTTTCGAAAGAGAAAAAATAGGGAAATGGAGCCATCAATGGTCGAACTCGTTTGTTTAGATTTGATCCATGGATTTCCCAGTTGTCGGAGCCTATTGGTAGGTATTCATCGTCAAAATCTGAAGTATGAGAAGATAATTCCAAGGATTTCTTCACCGGAGAGAAGGGAAATGCTGTCAACCTGAAGGCAAAGAGGGAAGGGAAAGTTCGGGATCCATTGCGGAAAACGCAGGAGAATCTTCCCGAGGCAACTCACTTTGCGGCATGGCTGGCCCTGCGATCGGCCTCGCCGGAAGGGGTCGCCCCTTTCTTCTCAAACCCGGCGGCCTTGGACGCCGAGCCGGCGTCCTTGGCCCCGTTCACTGCGGCAGGCAGTTGCCCGCCGATGGCATCCCCCTTGGGCGCGAACAGGCCTCCTTTCCCTGGTTCGACCTCAGATCCAAGGCCGCCGGGGAAGAGCCACTGGTTGGAGCCGTCGATGGCGTCGGAGAAGCCCCTCTTCGCGCCCGAGACGACGCCCTTGGGGGGCCCGAGCACCAGGACGGCCTGATCCCAGTCCTTGCGGTCGGGGGACTCCGAGCCTGGGAGCCCCAGCCTCAACTCCGTCTCCTTGAGGTCGCCGCCGAGCCGGTCCTCTGCCGCGCGGGCGGCGGCCGGGGGGCAGAGCTTCTCAGAGAAATCCATGGCGGGAGCCTCCGACAGCCCTATGTAATCATGCTCCAAGGGCGGGGTCATCAATCCGTCGACACCTGCGGGAGGATACCAGTCAGCCTGCAGCGCCGGAGGCGAAGAAATGGAAGCCAACAAGCCACCAAGCCACCAAGAGAGGAGATGGACGGAAGGATACGCACACCAACAGAAGAGGAGCACCGCGCGCGAGAGAGAGAGAGAGAGAGAGAGAGAGAGAGAGAGAGAGAGAGAGAGAGCGCGCCCAGTCTACAGTGGCCTCCCCCGAGGGGCTTTGACGTTGGCGAAGCAGACTGTAAACTGTGGTTTATGTTCCTGCCGAACGTGTGCCCGGTTCGTGCGCCATCTAGAGAGAGAGAGAGAGAGAGAGAGAGAGAGAGAGCAATCAGACGCCTTGCAGTGCCACGGTACGTAAAATACTCAACAGAAAAGAAGGCAGAGACAGAAACCTTAACGTGACAGATAGAGAGAGAGAGAGAGAGAGAGAGAGAGAGAGAGAGAGAGAGGAGAGAGAGAGAGAGAGAGAGAGAGAGAGAGAGAGTGTGAGGTTCCAGGGTGACTGGAACGACGTTCTTTTGTTTACGATAACCTGCCGGAATTAAAGTTCCGTGTGGGAGGAAGACGGTGACCCGGAAGAGGGCGCCTTCCCAAATCGGGCAAAAGTGATTCCCCCGGGGGGCAACATGTTTTCCGCAGCAGATCTGAGCCTGTTCCTCCGGCGACAGATGCCGCCCCGTCGCATCGTCGCCGGCGACGCTGCTGCTGCGTCTTCTTCCCCTGGCTCGAGTGAATTCCAGTCACCCGGCTCCGAAGCCGGAGCAAAGCTCGCCCTTTTTCCCCTTTATTAAAAGAAGGAAAGCCCCTCCCTCTCTCCGGCAGGCCCTCCGGCGAGGTCGGAAGGGGCTTCGCTCGTCTTACTTCACACTCGATTCGACCCTGTAAGTTTTTAGTTTTGAGTGAGGTAGAAGCATCTTCTCCAGCCGTCGGAGGATTTTTTGGGTAAAGAATCTCGCCTGCTGTCTGCCTGTCGCCATTTAATTATGTACACGGCCGGCCGGTCGCCGGTCGCCGGTCGCCGGTCGCCGGCGAGCTCTTCTTCTTCGTCCTTTTTTTTCCCCTCAACTCCTCGCAGAAGCGTGCGACGCCTTCCCCGCGCGCGTGCGCCGGCCGTCATTATTAGCACGGACTGGTTCCGCGGCGGCGACCGGGGGGGCGGCGGCGGCAACCCTGCTCCCGAGAGAGGGGCCGAGCCCGATGTCGGTGACGGGGACGACTCGACAGTGGGAGCGTTGACCGCCCGGCGCCGGCTGGCGGCATCTGATCGCCGGCGACCGACAGATGGGAAGCCCCCCTCTCCCCCCACCAAGAGCGGGAGGGAGTTCGTAGAGAAAGGATCATCATCCGTCCGGCGGCGGCCCCCACTGCTAGTGATCGCAGTGGGGCGGAAACCTAGCGGGAGGGGGAGCGAGCAGGACCAGGCAAGCTGGGACCCCCCGGCGTCTGTTCCCCCATCCCATCAGAGCATCCACGTCGACGGCTGGCAGAAGAAAGAGCCCCCCCTTCAGCCTTTGTCCCCTTCCCTCCTCACACGACGGCCATTATCGGCTGCATCAGCCGGGAGGAGGAAGACGACGGTGGTGGTGGTGGTGCTTGGGATGATGCACGGGGCTGCGTCGCAGAGTGGATTTACCCAGCGGCCGTCCCCCGTCGGCGGGCCCGGGCGGGGGCCGCCGTGATTCCACATGCCGGCCGGCAACCGGGACGCCGCACATTTAAAAATTTCCGCTTGCCAAGTACGGCCGCTTATTCAATGGCGCTTAAATTCCGCCAAGCGCGCAGCCCAGGAGAGAGAGAGAGAGGAAACCCCGGCGGAAGATACGCCGGCTGGACCTCGGCAGAGTACTGACGCGGCCTGCCGAATGAGCGGAAGCAGATGCTAATAATACGCCCAACCCAGGAACAAACGCCGGCGAGGCTCTCCGTTTCTCCGGCGACTTTACCATCCGCCGCCGGCGGGTTTCTCGACGGAGAGGACGGCAGTGGGGAGCGGAACACTAGGCGCCCTTGAGGGACATTTTCGGTCGGCCGGGGGGGCTTACCGAGGGGGGAGGGGGGGCTAGAAAGTGAGCGCCACCAAGGCGCCGCTGGCTAATCCTCCGGCGGGCCATTGCAGACGCAGACGGTACGACAGTAACGGTGGCGGCCCTGCGTAATGCCGCCGGAGCCCTGGCGGAGCTCGGCCCCGGGCTTGAGAGGACAGACGATAGGGTTGTTTAATGGCGACGAGAGAGCGACGTGAAGGCGGGCAAGAGGGTGGAGGCGTCGTCATTCCACACGGACCTTGGACCACTCCAGGTGGGGAACAGCCGGCGGCGGCAGCGGAGGCGGCGCCGCCGTGGCCGAGGACGGTAAGAGGCTCGATGATTGTAAACCTGCAGGAGGCCGAGCCCACCTACCTCAAAGTGGTAAAAAGCAGGCCGAGCGCCCAACAAGCTTAAGTGGTAGGAGCCACCAACCCACCACCACCACCACCACCACCACCCCTCCCCCGCTCGCCGCCGCCCCCGGCGTAATTACTTGCCGTCGTCGGCTATGGCCCTCCATTACTGAGCTCTAAAGGTGCCGCTTTTAGGCCTCCCCAGCCCCTACTGAGGTCGCTCCCCTTCGCCCTCAAGAACCAGAGGGCCCGTTGGGTAGAGGGCGGGCAATTCGGCGGCCGATGGGACGGAAAGAAAGGGATATCCACGTCGACCTCTACCACCCAAAACTGCGTCAGCCCTGCGAGACAAGACGCCAAAGCTGGCGGGAGCAAGAGAACGAAGAGCGGAGACGTGGGCCTGCCCGCCACGGCTGTCACCATGCAGAAAAGACGCTAGAGAGATAGAGATGGACAGAAAGCGAGAGCGAGCGAGAGAGCCCTGAGAAACTCAGATTTTCCATTGCAGGGAAAAAATTAGAAGAGTCGCGGGCAAAGTTAGCCAGAAGGGTTCAAAAATAAAAGACAGTAGCTGCGGGGGGGGAGAAGAGAGGTCGGTCACCTCCATTTCTCCTCCAGCTCCTTCTTCTCGGACAGAGCCCACGTCACGAAGATGGACGCCACCAGGACGACGATGGTGATGAGGAGGAGGGCATAGCTGAAGTCTTCCGTCAGGGAGTCGTAGGTCCTCGAGGGGGCCACCCGGGTGAAGAACAGGTCCACGCCGTAGGCGAATACCAGGGAGGTGGACTCCAGTTTGGCCGGCATGGTCGCTATCCCCCGCAGGCCTTCCACTTGGAGAGAATGGGTCACGTAGGACTGCAAGCATGCAGGAGAGTCGCCCCATTACTATATTTAGATTCAGACTGGGTTTGCTTCTCTTCAGCTGTCTAACATGTGAAGGTCTAGAGGATATGTAATCCACTCTCCAGCATGATGAGACTCGAGAAACTCGTATCCTAAAGCCAGATCTATCACAGCTATATATATCTCTGTATTATGACCAAAAAAAGAGAGAAAAAAAACACCCGGCAGGATTCATTCGCTCGATTACTTCTTCGGGACAATGGGCTTAAGAGCTAAGAAACCCAGTTTAAGTCGAAAAAATCAATCTATTATTACCTCCAAATTATATCTTAATTTGGAGGTAATAGAAATCCTGACGGTGATTTGATAAGGCACAAAATCTCATATTCAGCCCCCCAAAAAAAAAAAAAACAAATGAACCTCATGAAGGCAGATTCCTAGAAATTTACGGCGGTTTCTACATTCTTTTGGGCCTTGATTTGGAATATTAAATTTAATATGCATTGTATTACCATCCACGGCGGTGAAAAGACAGGAATTTACTCAAGACCTAGAAACTGAATCATTCAAAAGGAAAAATCCCAATTAGCAAGAAACACACACCTGGGGAATTATTGGCAATGAATCAGTCAGAGGTATAATCCCCTCCTCCCTCTCTGATGGGGATGGGTCTGGAGTGCGACGAGGATCAAGGTAGCGCTTATCTAGCGCCAGAACCTGTACCGGATGATTCAATTGAACTTCATTAATCTACAAACAAATGTAATTGTAGAAATAAAAAAAGGCCGCGGTTTGCTTGAAGAAGAAAAAAACAGAACTCATTGACATTTGTCGTTGACTGTCGGTTCTGCCTGGAATCAGCCCAAGTCATTAGGAGAAACGTAGCCAACAAAGCCTAACGCTGGAAAGCAAAACTTTGTTCAATGTACTGAACATCCAAAAAATCAAGCACTGGGTCACTTCTCCGGCACCTATCCTGTAGAGTGTATCGTTTTTGTTTCTCGGGCGCGTACCCAGAATAAGCATTGCCACTAGTAAAGTGAGACGTTTGGGGGGTTGCACTTATGGCTGCGAGCATGCTGGAAGCACGCATGTGCTCCCACTTCACCACCGCCCCAAGATCGATGTGCCCACCGACATGCAGCTACTACCGCAACTGCGGAAGAGGCAGCTGCGTGACCGCCAGCAGGACAATAAAATAGCAGCGGGAGGTGGATTGGGATGAGTGTAATCGGTGCCCATGCTTGCCACTGCTGCAGGGGAGCAGTGGACGGCATGCGGGTCTGCTAGACAAGCTAGACATATGTCCAGACCCGGGCATAAAAAATTAGTTTTGGGTTTGGGAGGGCATGGAAAGGCCTGGCCTGGCCCGATGACCATCCAATCACTAACCTAAAGCTTAGTATTAAATTTTTTTAGAAAAATCAAACGAATATTTCGAAAGCTAACCTGGTCACCAATTGTACCAATGAGAAGCTGCTTAGAAGTGATTCCCTTAGCCGTTGAAGTGACTGCCATTGTTTTCACTGAATGTGCAAAGAAGTAACTTTGAGATTTCACTGCAATCTCTGGTTGAGAAAATGCAGAAACAGGAGACGTGAGGTTATGTTTTCCAAGTAACAATTTCCATATACTTTTGTTGTCCTGCAGGTCACAGATGAGCATCAGTTAGGTGCAAAATATTGCAAAGCTAGGATTTTAAAATGCAGTAAATTCTAAAGGAAATTATTACGAGGCGTTTACCTGTCGAGATTGATCATTCACTTCAACAACGGACATCTCATACTTATGTGCTCTGAGATTGAAGTAGTGATAGACAACCCAGTTCTCACTGACAACCTTTGAAATAACATAAGAATATGGGAAATTCCTCAGTATAGCTGATAATGTGCTATCTCAAGCTGTTTAACATCTACGGCAAATAAAAACTCTACTTACAGCACGAATAGGTCCCTGTGCACCAAGGTGGGTTACGCGATGGATTATGCGTCCAGTCACAGCATCGATAAGATAAACAATCAAATAAGCTTCTTCTGGAGTTGCTGAACCGATTTCTCCAGCAGCTCTAGGAGAAACTGTAGCAACAAAAAGCATATTTTTGGATATGTACTTGTACATTACATCCTGATTCCCGATTGTCTTTGCTTGGGTATGAACGACCTGAAAATGATTAGGATATCATTCGATCCTTTATACACTAATAAATAGGATATGAGTACTGCAATAGAAGGGAGAAAGGTGCCAAACACAAACAACCTCGGAAAAATAATGCATATCTAAACAATGAAGGGGGAGGGGGGGTTGTCTTTCTTTTCTGACTGATTCTTTGGAAAGGAACAAGGCTTAGAGATACTGGATATTTCACAGAGAAAAGCTTGATCCAGAAAACAATGAAGAGGAATCACATGCAATCTCATCAAAACGAAAGGCAAACAAATAAAACCTTCCAGTTAATGAAGATGAAATTGAAGTTTTATGAAACTTTGACGCATCAACTTTTTTTAAACCGAAAACAGGCTTGAGCAGTATTAAATCTAACCTCATTATGCTTCCTTGTTGTAGCGGCGGTGATCTTCTCAGAATCTGAGGGGAAGATGATTGACCACAACTCTCTCGTGTCAAAGCAATAGTCATCTTCATCAATGTCAATGCAATTTCCACGAAATGAATACCCTTTAATAGCACCTTTTCCAGCTTCAACCGAGTACCAGTAAATGTTTGGAAGTTCCGGACGGAAAATGTTGATTGATTCAGGAGTTCTTGGATACAAGTGTCCCTTTTTATTATCATCGATAATAATATGAAGACGCTGCTCTGTTGAATCTGTAAGAGGAAGTGGCATGACTTGAAGAACGGAATGCGAGAGCTTTGAGGAGCTAACCACTTTTCCGCTGTAAGAATCAACTATGAAAATGACACCTGGCGAGTCAGAATGAAGGCCACATCTACTGATTACAAGAACTGATGGGTTCTCGTCCATTGCATGATGATGAGGTACTTGCCATTGGTATATATCAACAGGAGTAAGATGTCGGCAGCCATCTGGGCTATGCAAGGGAGACAGCAATAGAGACCATACAATTCTTCCATCGCCTGTGTGCAGGGCCAAAACTTTTCCTGCTCTAGTCAATACAACCAACAGCTTCCGAAAACCATTATGATCCCTAGTCATCTTAGTTTTTTCGGAGTTTTTTAACCTCATCCTTTGAATTTCAGCTAGCTCCTCAGCGTTGGCCAGCATCAGAGTTCCTTTGAGCTTCAGCAAATGACCCTTTTAAAATGAAATTGTGAATAGGACGTCAGGATGCCTGCTACATATGATATTACATAAAAAAACATTTTAACTATAATGCATCTAACAAAAGAATACAGATGAGAAGGATATGGATGGAGCGCGTTCATTTCTTTAACCATGAAATCATGTAACAAAACAAAAGAAGACCCTTTCTCCATTTACAACTTGCATTTAGATGAATTCTTGGCAACATTCACAAGAATAAAATCGCTCTAAAAAACGGGAGGTTAACCGAGCAATGAGCTATCCAGACTGCATACACACGCACACACATCAAGCTGCGATGTGTAGACTGGCTTCAAATCAATTGATCAGATCTTTTCCTTGAAATGGAGCATACAACATATTCGTTTGCAATACTTCGAAAATAATTCAGAAAAAGGATTAGTCTGATTATTTTTTGACATTAAGCATAGGAGTTTTATACAGATCAGCAATGCCAAGCATGTCATTCCATCAACAAGTGTAGGCCCCCAATTACTCAAGCCTACATTGACAAGTGGCACACTGGTACCATGTGCTAGACAGAGGAAGTCATGCTCTCTGTAATGCATGGCCGCAAGATGTGTCAGATGTTCGGTTCCCATGACGACAAGCCTTACAGTTTCCTGGTGGTCAATCTTCAACCACGAAATCGACAAGTTCAAAATGAAACGTAAATACAATCTTGTAGTTAACAAGTTAACATTTCTAAAATGCAAGCCGAATATACAAATTGGTCTTTGTCTACTCTCCTTTTCGCCCTTTTTATAATTTCTCATTAAGAACTGTGTTTGGAGGGGGGTTGTCAAATAACGAAAAAGGAAGGAATAATACCTTAATCCATTCGAAAATACTATGCTCCACTTTGGCAACCGAAACTCCTTTCTCTACAGGTAATTCAGATGTTGTAGAAGCGATAATTGAAGCAAGCCCGTCTTCTCTTCTCCATACAATTTCACCTTGCTGCACTAAAAGAAGTGAGTGATCTTCCATGACAACCAAGGCCCTGAATCCATGAGATTTATCTGTTTTCACATAATTATTTAAGAAAACTTTCTGCACAGATCCTCTTTGACTGTCTAGATTGATGCTTTCTTTTAGTACGTCTCTTTTGAAGTCAGTATCAAGCTTTACTGTGAGATGAACCTTACTCTCCTGATGCTTCACCATTGCAAAAGCCTGTTGCCCATTTGCAAGGAAGAGACTATCGCTAATAGAAGCTGGGTGAGGGATTTTCTCGATTATCTCCAAATCTCTCCCATTTTCCACTTTCATTAACATTATTAATGAATCAAGCTCTAGAGCAAACATGCCAGTAAGCTTATGAGGCAAAATAGCTGCTGTCCCAGAGTATCCTTCAGCAAGATCAGAAATATGTGTCTGATGAAAGCGGATCTCTCCTCCATTAAGATTAACTAGAACTAAGATAGATCTAGTAACATCTAATGTCACAAACACGTCACCAGAAACAAATGATGCTTCCCTAGAAAAGCCACCAGGAAAAGATGTACTCTTGTGAAAAAGGACATCACCATTTCTAGCACTAAGCTGATATATATCAATCTGTGAGGAACTGGAAAATCCTATAGCGGTTATATCACCATCAGGGGTTTGAAAAATCTTCTGTATCTCTAACCTGCAAACAAAACCAGAAAATGATACATCTTTGCACACCAGGCAAATGGAAATTTAAAACAGAAAACTATGACCAATTGGAACACCTGTCTGTAAATTCTCTCCTCCAGATAACTTCACCATCTATGCTTGATACAGCATGAAGGCACCCTCCAGCAGAAACAAATATTTGCTGATCTGTTCCCACCTCAATGCTTGCCTGCAATTTGGATGTTTCCACAAAATGAGAACCAATGGTAACAACCATTTAGCAGAAAATGAAGCCACACAGCACGTAATATATTGTAAAACAACAATTTCGCAAGAAAAGCTATCACTGATCAATTGCTTCAGCATTTTTTCGAACAATGGTGCGCAAACGGGCCAGAAAGGCCGAGTTGTCCAAAACAAGTGGCAACATCGCGCAGATACGTTTGCCATTTGTTAACAATCCTTTGGTGGCAAACGCTGGAGGAGAGATAAAGAGAAAGACGTCCATCACATGTACAGATGGATGAGGATGTGATGGATTGCCCATGTCTCCCCAACAAAGTTTATGGAACATGTAATCATTGAACCATAATGTCCATAGTTTCAACTACTATATCCAAGGACAAGAAATGGAATACCCCATTTGCGGAAATCCTTCTGGTTTGATTGCCTTGCTTTACAAGTGTAATATTATTTTTTTGTTTACGAGATGGCAATTCTCCAAGACGTTGATGTCCTCAGTAATACACGTACCATACTGTAGACGATTATATTAAGGTATTTTCTTTAATCATTGAACTGTTCAATGCTCCAACAAGGAAAAAGTAACAGTGATAATAAGTTAAAGCAGAAAAGTTTTAATTAATTTTCGTCTCAGATTTACGAGTTAAAACACCATTAAAAAAAGATAAGTTAATTCAACACATAATGAAACAATGATCAGATGATTTTTGCTGCTTACTGGAAGATAGAACAATGACTTGGAGGATGATGAAACTTGCAGCAAAGACTCCCACACCATCTGCCCGTCAGGAAGGTTCCATGTTCTCAGGATGCTCCCTGATGAGAGTGTGATGACATCTGCGGATAGCAAAAGATACAGTCAATCGTCATTCCAACACATTCGTCAGGATTCACAACAACCGAAAAGTAAAGAATTTTTTTTTCTCTAAATCGACTAAAAATTAACAGAGAATGCTGAACACAGTGTTTCAAACATTAGCAAGGAAAAAGAAAAAGAAAACCATATTCCTTTTGGATTAACTAGTACTTCCTTCATCATTACTTTTTGTTTCAATTAATTATACTTGTGTATTGATGATAATCAACCAACTTCAGGGAATCACAGATGGAAAAGGAAAAGTAAACACTAGCTGTAATGTTGATAATAGACAAAGAAAGAGGTACAGACATCCTGCAAAACATCACGCTTTGGGTCTTCGTCATAATAGTGAAATACAATTTAACCCAGTCTGAATATCTACAGAAGTTAAATGTTGGACTGCGCTTCCAGAGATGAGCTCATTGAGCTATGTATCCGTAAGATCAATAGGTCATTATACCCTTTCCACCATCACCCCTTAGGAAAGAAAACATGCTATACAACATTTAGTCTCCCCATATCATCTAGAACAAAAAAAAAACGAGAGCAGATTAGTAGGCCTTGCTTGGATGTCTCCTGCTAGAATATTAATAGTCCCAAGTGGACTAGGACCTCTCTACGGGATACACTTAATAGCAACCGACGCATGGCATGACACAACAGAAATGAAGGGGAGAAAATCACACCAGATTTATGGCATGGAGAAACAAGTTTTACAACATCAAGACATGGAAAAAATCACACCAGATTTATGTTGAAACTTCAATATGCGGAAAAACCACAGAAGGAAGCAATGGCCTTTGAAAACGAGATCTCCAAGTTTGATTGCTCTAGAACTCTTCTACCTATTTACACATAGACGTCTGAAAGTTTTTGTTAGAACCCTCAATGGATGTAGATTACTCCAGGAGTAATGGGACCTTGTGGGTCATGTGAGGTTCATCTCAGGCTTAAGTAGAAGGTATTTACCCAAATGTTATGCAGGGAAAATGGTTTATTAGGATTAGGACTGGATGAGAGACGGGAAGGACGTGATTTGGGCAGGCTGCAGCTTGCATAGGAGAAGGAGACCCTCTCAAAAGGTCTCAAGGAATTCAAGGGTTAGGGTTCCGGCTGGGGCCCAACCCTGGTTTGATTGGGCAAGCTGTGGCTCGTTTGTTTGATTTCAATTCTTAGTTTTCTTCATTCTTTTCTTGTGGACCCGGATTCCTGTCAGTCTGAGAGCAGTGTTATCCCTTATCTCGTAACCCTAATCAAGATAAGAGTTTAAATAATTTGTCTAGAGAAAAAAGAGAACCCCCAACAATTAGCTATACCCATGACTACCTCGCAGTGACACCATGTTGACTTCACACATCAATATGAAAATTTGAGGCACAATAATTACATCTCTCTCAGAAAATAATGATGCCAATGCTAACAGAAACATTGATCTGCCGATGAATAGTATTTCATTAAAATCATGCGATGCATCAATCTCGAGATTCAATAAAAATGTAGAGGCATAAAGTACAACGTTGAGAGCATCGCCGTCATAAAGTACACAGCGTCCTAGCACAGAACATGAACAATAATCGTTAATAAAAGATTGTTCAACAATAACGGACTCATCACGGCATTTCCTGGCAGTTTTGGTCATTTCTGGACAGCAGTGTACTGGGATCAGCACAAGACAGATCAGATTTGGTATCCATGCATGATCACATGGATAACGTACACATTGATTACATTCGAATTTGAATTTTTTTCCCCTTTCTTTTGAGAAAGAGGTGGAGTATCTTGACATAATTAAAGAAGGAATGATGAGGAATAGATATTCTTGTTGTTGAGACAATGAATATGCGGAAACGATTTGCTTTAAACCAGCAAAGTGGAAGATGTTTGCAATCCTTAAACTGTTCCCAAAAAAAATTGACTTTTTTTAAGACTGAAAGTACTTGTCATATTTACAGACTAAAATCAGTTAGTTCATAATACGATTGTCGAACCAGAACCAGAAAAAGGACTACTGTACTTAAATCAAGGTGAAGAGTGACGAGATTACATTTTCCAAGGGCAATGTCAATCTGATCCACATAATCTTTTTCCCCAAGGACGTGCCTCCAAACTGCATTGAACACAGTGAGTTGCAAAATTTATGAAAGAGAGACAATAAAGTAATTAAAAGTAAATATCACATTGGCAGGTTGAAAAAAACTGCTCCAAAAATATAGAGGGAATCTAAATAATTTACTTCCAAGGTTTGAATGAATACTAACACAATTCTCCCCTCCTAAGATCAAGAGAAGCAATGACATTTTCTTCTGTAGAGACCACAACACGTCTCCTTCCAGCCTTTTGAGCATGAAAAATAGCATGCTTCACCTTTCCTATATATTGTTGGTGCCTGTATGCGACAAGAAGTTGAACATAAATCATCTATGCGTATAATAACCAATCAGTTCACTTGAGAACCTCTAAGAAGAGCATGAAATTATCAATTTGTTTCTTGATGACTTGAGCAACAAAACAAACAAAGCAATTGATAAAATAACTCATAGGTTATACATGAGCTAAAAAGTCGAATGTAGAAACGCCCACACATGTTCCAATAAACATTCTGAAAATATGGCCGAACAAGTAGAATCTCCAGAATGGACCATAGTTGATAAATGATCGTATTATTAAAATTAATAGAAATAACTCGTGAAAATAGATACCTTAGAAGCAAGGATACTAGTGGTACATGTGTACATGTCCTTTTAAACCTAGTAATTACTTCAGGATTTCACACATTAACCCGGTTGAATGTTTATTGTCTTTCATCTGCAACAAGGATATTTCATATCCGTACCCTCTCAAAGTGAAAATTTTAAACATATTGCCCGGAAGTAGTGTGGATAAATAAAGCACAAACTAAATGCAGAGAGTATGCAAGCATGGTTCATCTTCACACGCAAATTTTCCCCCTATCAGTATCTTGGTCTTGAAACTGACATTAAATAGAATGAAATCATATGCCACGCTTACGCTCACAAGGAGTATCACGGCATTAGGAATGGTACAGAAATTCTTGATAGGTGGGATACGCTCGATTAATGAAGGGTTACTACAATATCCGCGAAGAAACTGAAAGATATTTAAGCTTGCTGCAAATCATCCAATGGAGACCAGCTGAAACGTACGCGGCAAATTTGAGATGCTAAAAAACGGACAGTGAGGTGCTAAAAAAAAAACCAAAACGACTCTGTACTTCCTAAAGGCTTCTAAATCACGACACTGAAATCTTGACGGAGGTTTTCGGTACACTTATGATTTTCGAGTAGATGTCATTCAGTAGCGTCTATAAGTATATATATCATTGAGATCTTAGCTTAAATTATCAGAAAAGATGAAGTGAAGGATGGAAAAGAGAGTTACATACCAATCTGCCACTCCCACTTGATCCTCGTACAGAGCTGTGGAAACGTTCGCGCAGAAAACAAGGGCAATTATAAGCCCAATGATACGCTTAACAGCCATTGCCATGAGGATCAGCCCTTCAACAAGGAGTAGGCCGAGAGAGGATGCGGGATGGAGCACCCGAAAGGGGATCTAGCAAGATTTTCGCATGAACCAGGGCCCCACGACGCCGCCAGACCCTCCTCGCTCGTAATCGAAGATAGCTCCCGCTCCGGGTAGCCCAAGCTCCGCAGCTTCTGCGACGCCCGGCGGGGGCTTGGTCACTTCCTCTCCGGCTCCCCCTACCGCTCTCCGCTGCCCTAGACGGACGCCCCCGCCGTATGGCGCAGCCGTGGACCGATCTAGACGGGGCTGAAAGAGCGACCCCCCGCAGGCTCAATCCACCCCCAAGCAGAAGTTAGTGAAAATAGCGTGCTGGCTTTTTACACTTAAACCCCTTATTAAAACGCCAATATCAAAATTGTCCCTTAGCTTTCACTGTTATTGTAATGTCGGCGTGTTATTTTCCTCGTATTCTGTAGAACCCTCTACCTGGTGAGTCTCTGGGCAGCCATGGCGATGAACGCGCCCGCCCCGTCTGGAGTGACGGGTGGGTGCACGAAGCCAGGTGTCCGGCGGCGGGCATGGCGGTGATGGTTCGGGTGAAGAAAATCGCCGGCACGGGTGGCGTGCCTGCGCCCCTGCTCGAGTACAACAGCACTGAGGGCATCATTCTTCTCTCCGAGCCATCCCCCCAGCAGGATCCGGAGTGTCTGCAGCCTCATCAAGGTGGGCCGGCGAGTCGGCCGCGAGAAGGGGTACATCGACCTCAGCAAGCGCAGAGTAGGTCTCCGCGGAGGACGTATAGGCCTGCGGGGAGCGCTTCAGCGAGAGCAAGCTCGTCCACTCCATCATGCGTCACGCCGCCGTGACCATGGGGATGAATCTTGCGGTGGGCCCGAATTTTCTCCATCGAATCAAAATTCTGTCTTGCGGTTAGCTTGACGGGATGCTTCTGGTCTGTTTTCTTGTCTTATCACCTTCTGCACTGCAGTGCGTTCAAATTTTTGTATTGAACTTGCATCGTCTACTCTTCTTCTCAACCTGCTATGGCTTGGGGCACCCAGCGTTGCTCACTGTTTGTAATTGATTGCAGCGCATTACGCGTGCATCACATACGGCGAACTCACGCCTCTTTTGATATCTTTTTAGTTCTGGTTAGTGAAGCTCGCCGATTTTTTTTTTTTTTTCCTGACGTGCATTAACTGGTTTTGCTATCGTTACTGTGATTCTCATGACCTCTTAGACTAGTAATTCATTCATAGGGAAAGTTTTCTTTTTGCTTTATAATTTTAGACGGTGGACTGAAACTTCACAGGATCAGCACTACCCAATGCGATTCAGGGGGATTCTTACCCCGCATCTCCATCTCCATTAGTATTCCTTTCACAATTTTTCGACTTCACTGTTCCAGGAAACTACCCTTTACCGTCAACCGCTGCTATTTTTCCCCAGTGAGCTGATAGGCTGAATCTGCATCTGAAAGATCTGTAACGCAAGGAGTTCTTCCGTTTCACACTCGCATCTCCATCTCCATTTTGGGTTCTTGAAATGACACAAAATCAGGCCCGATTCGCTTTTTTCTGGCTGATCTGATTCATTCCTACTCGGAGTGTCCAGCATTGGCACATGATCGAGAACTTTATACCATTTAGATTGGCAAGACGCCTTTCAGCACTTAATCCATCTTTCACACTCGAATGTCTTTTGAAATTTCAGAATAGAAAGGGAAAATGACTCTTCTTTAGTTTTTGGCTTCATTCCAATGCTCTACTTCAATGAACGCTATCTTAAGCTGGACTATTTAATTATGACCTTGGCGACCTGGTTTCAAGCCTCCCAACGTCCGACATTCGTGGCAGCTGAACCTGGAATCTGGTGAAAATCTCTCAATTCTTGATGTAACACTTTCCGTGTGAACATACGTGGCTTCTGGGATCTGTGGGGCAGTTGTTGTTTCATTTCTTTCTGTGTTCTTAACAGAACCGTGAATAGATATGCTATGCAGGACAGTCTTATTAGAAGTCTTTATGCTTCTGCAACCTTAAATCCGAGTCGCCTTGCTGTGTTTTCAGCTTGTGCTTTAAAAAATAATTTCATAATTTACTAAATATGCCGACTAACCGGATTCTTTTGTTGTTTGCTACTAAGCATTTATTTTTCTATTTATTTTGTGTTGCCTGCTGTGTTCTGGACAGGAACAAGGGATATTCTTCCTGAAGAGGTAGATCGGCGCAGGGGGGAAAGTCACAGTGAAGGAGGCGCCAAGAGCTGTATGCTTCGTCATCTTAAAATCTATAATTTCTATTTATTCATTGAAGCAGTGATGCATCATATAGCTCTGAAATGTTACGTAAGCCTAGCTGAGGCATTATTTGCCACATTTGTCGAACTTTTGGGGACTTCATTTTTATTTGAGGTTGAAGACGCCTACACAGGATATTTCTAACTGCGGACTTACTGCTATTTTGGAAATGCCTGAGAAGGTAATCTTAATATTCATATAAGTCAACCGTTAATCTAAAATCTTGGGGACGCTTCGGTTATTTATAATCTATTTTTTATGTAAATTGATCTCTTCTTTATTCAACAGCCTGAGGCGCAATATAGCTGATTTTATTTTGTCTTGTACACAATATATGCGCATATATATATAAGCACAAATTATTCGATAACCTTGGGCATTGCTTGAGTATGGATGGATAATTTTCTTGGTAAAAATAATTTCTTTATTAAAATATTGGGAGCAGTTTAATCGATTCTATTTTGTGATATATCTGAATGAATGCATATATTCTTCTCTTATCCTTTTTTTTTTTTTTTTAAATCTTTGCTCTCTGGGATGCCGATATTCGTACTTGACACCCATGGCCATAATACTAACAGGATCCCTTCTACTGACATAATTTTTTAGCTAATCTTCTAGTTCATCCGATTTTTGGTCTTTTCCTAGATGCTCTTTCCCAGGGTATCTAATTTCTTCTTCTGTTTTTCCCACTTTGGGTCACATATATTCACGGTACCCTGGAGGATTTGGTTCAAAGTATTTTTTTCGAATTTTCCGGTCTGAAGCTCCTTTAATGGAAAAAAAATCTACACGACTGCTGTGAAGTTCCCTTAAAAGGGAACAACACAGACAGTAATCGAGCTGTTCTGCTCTTGATCTGCATGTCGATTTTCCTTTATATGGTGAATAATTTGGCCGTTGGCTGATCCAGGTGAGTGAGCGGGATGCCAAGCTTCTTACAGAGCGCATGGCGAAGCATGAAGGCAGCGAAGAAGAGGAAGAGATGGGAATGGGAGAGATCAACCTGACCCGCTGAGCCTGCTATCTATTTATGGAAAGCTTGTACAGCTCCGGAATCCTGCTTGAAAGGCCCTTAATAGCTCAATTTATTCGTCAAATTTTTTTCTGGGTTGGCTGGGGGAGGAGAGGGAGGGGGGGGGGGGGTTATTTATCTGATGCTATGAAATATTTATGAATTTATGGTTTTTTTGGCCGTAAAACTCCTGTGCCTTCCAATTATTTGCCATTTTAGGAAATCCCACGATGTAAGCTTGATATGATAGAAGGGCTCCAGGTTTCCATTTTCTTTGTAAAGTAAGAGGTGACGTGGGCTTTTTTTTTCTTTTTTTTAGTCCAAAACATCGAGTTTTTGTGGGCAAATGCCAATAATTTTTTCAAAAAAAATTTGATAAGCCCCCAAGTTTCTGCAAGTTTGCGATGAAAAGCTGGGCATTCAACAATGTATGTGTCTATATTGTGATATCTTCGTAAAAAATTATACCATTATTTTCCCGTTCTATTTAGAGATAGATTTAAAACGAGTTGGGTTCATAAATATATAACTAATAAATGATATGCCGCCCATCTCTTGGGAGGGAGGGCGACAAAAAAAAAAAATCGGAAAGAACAGAAATTGACGGCCATCTTGGGAGGGGATTCCGGCGGGTTGCTAGGGGAGACTCGGGATCCAATCGTCGAAGCCGCAATTGACCGAATTATCCCGTAAATGAGCTAAAATAACGGTTCTTTCGTGCTTCGGTGGCCTCTCCCACTCGATTCCGAGCTTCCCGACTGGCCTCGCTCGCTCTGTCTCTCTCTCTCTCTCGCGCGCGTGCGCGCGCTGGGACACACAAGTCGCAGCTTTCTAGGAGGAAGCGTGGGATGGCGAAGGAAGAAACCCTAGCCTCTTTTTCCTCGTCTTCTTGATCTTGTTGCTTGTTCTGCACATGGATCCTCCAGCTCAAGACGCATGGGTCCAGTCTTATCGCAATTTTTCTCTTCGACGCCAGCCCGTCGACAACTCCGCTCAGGTCCTTGCTCTCCCCAGCCCCCGCCGGATTTTTATGCTACGGGGTTCCGTTAATTTTCTTCGCCAATTTTCCCCTGATATCTTTCTAATTTCAGCCCGCTGCGGCGAATTTTACTTGATCTATGGAAAATCCTTTCCCTTCCGTGTTCGAAAATGGATAGATGCTCGAATTCAAATCATCTTTTCCCAATTTTCTTCCCAACTATATGTGGCGCCTTGCCGGTCCCTTTCTTATCCTCCCGACGTTTTCACAATTCGCTATTCACCGTGTGCAATCCGCCAATTTTTTTGGAGCGATAGTATCTGATTATTATTCTCTGGTGTAAACAGGTGCCTATACTGGTCACGATATCTAGAGTTAACCAATTCGACGCGGCAAGATTGGACGTGGAAATGTCGGGCATGCTGAAAGAACAGCTGGTCAAGGTCTTCTCCTTGATGAAGGTAGGCATCTCTCTTTGCTATTCCTGAATCCCATCGTTGTTCGTCATATTTGTTACTTTACCTGTTCCATCTATTTCTCTGCGATTAGCCAGGGTTCTTGTTTCAATATGAGCCAGAACTTGATGCCTTTCTCGAGTTCCTCATCTGGAGGTTCTCAATTTGGGTGGACAAGCCGACCCCAGGGAACGCTCTGATGAATCTGAGGTACAGGGATGAGCGCGTTGCAGCCGCACAGGGGAAGGAAGGTTAGTGACGTTTGGCATACTTCAATGCCTTTTTATTTTTATGAAATTCTTGACTTCTCAACTTGGGTATTTCAAGATGCTGGGTTATTATGTTTAACTTCCTGAAGGTGTTTTTCCTTGAAGAATTATAGTGGAGATATTGTATCCAAGAAAAGTAGTCTTTAGTATTTTGGAGATTTAAAAGTAGCATAACCTTTGACAGCCCAAATGCAAATACTATTTTGGTTCAAATCCTATCATCCTATAAACACATTATTTTCATATTGTATTGAAGTTTGGGAATCGTATGAAGATTGTATTGACTATATGGGGGTGATTCCATCAAGGTCTTTGTGATGAGAATTGCAGCTTTCACTGAGTTTCGTAAAGTTGCTGTTGCAATAGGTGGGTTTCACTTCACTCCATCTCCTGATGGTGCATTTATGCAACCTGCTCTTGCATGTAACTGCTAGGGAAGCGTATGAATTTTGGATAATCGAACTAATCTAGCCTTTTCCCCTCCTGGTTTATTTTAAATGCTTTTATGACACAAAGAACAATTTCTAAATTGGACCTTTGATGACATAACGATAATTGCATTACATTTTTGGGAAGATCCTGCCAAGATCTCCCTAATGAATAGTGTATTTCATTATATTTAATAAATTTATAGTCATGATAAAAGGCTAACGCTTCTACTCCACTTGTCAATGGTTTGTTTATGTTCCTTACTCTTGTATCTAGTATAATGGAGCATATGAATTTTGGAGCGCCAGAAAACGATCTTGATAGCGTGTTCTTTAATCCCATTTTTATTCTAAATGTTTCACTGTTACAAGGAAAATTCCCTAGACAGAAATTTATTGCAATAATTACGTGGGAGGATGCCGTCAAGGTTGTCCTGATGAATCGTGGCATTCACAAACCTTAATAATGCAATGTTAAGTTTTGCGCTCCCCTTCCTTACAGCTTTATATATGTGCATAATGAAGCACATGGTGGCAACTGATGGAAGCCTGTTTTCAAAGGCATTTTAATTGTGTCACAATCATTTTGCAGTGGAAGATAAATCATGGAATAAGATACTTCCCGAGATGTTGCCTTTTATGATCTGATTTTCTTGTGCAAATAGATCGATATGAAAAAATGGAAGAAGGGATGATGGCAGCTGTAAAACGCTCTTGTGAGGCAACCTGTGTCATGTTGGTGGCTTTCGTCTGTGCATCATCAACCTGGAATCTCATAAGAGGAAGAAGAAAAAGGACAAGGCTAGTTTCAGGTTGTTGGAAAGTACAGTATTATATGGGAGTGTTATGGTGGAAAATAATCAATACTCCTGATCTTTTCAGTCTGTGTAAAAATCTAGATTGTGCGAGATGCCTATTAGGTGGTGTAGTCCTTCGTGATGATGAGAATATCAATTTTTAACCGGAAAACTTGCTATCTTGCCTTCTCTAATCCTGGATGGCCATACATCTTGAATTTGGAAGCTTATCTATGGCATGTCTAGAGAAGATATATTCCAGAAATTTGTTCTACGTTTCTGTTTGGAATCATTCTGTGTGGCTCTGACTCGTTGTAAAACTTGTTGTATTTCAGTAAGAACGGGTCTCGAAGGACCTGGTCTTTCTATTTCTCAGAAAATTTGGTATTGCCTTGCAACGGTCGGCGGCCAGTATATATGGGCCCGGTTGCAGTCATTTTCTGCTTTTCGGAGATGGGGAGATCTGGATCAGGCAAGTGTATGATTTATGAAAAATTATAGAGTAACCAATTTCTATCTTTAAGTAGGAGACTTATGTTGTTGTCCGATACTTTAGAGATCCGTGGCGAGACGAGTTTGGGTTTTAACACAACGCTTGGAAGGGTTCTATCGAGCAGCTGCATTTAGTAATCTGCTGATATTCCTCTTTACTGGAAGGTGACTTTCTTTCCTTTTATAATTCTGAGGGAAGCTCATTTTTAGATTTGTATTGCAAGCTTTGAAATTTATGCTGCATACATTAGAAATAATTATTTTTTTTGAAATATTTATTACATGAATTGATTTATTCTAAGTGCTTTGACGAAAAGCCTAATAGGATTTTGAGAGCTCATTTCGTCTATCTCAAACCCTACATGGCACAGATGGCAGTTTCATTTCTAGCGCCTCATCATTTTCTCGGCTTATTCTTGCTTAGATGTCGTAGGATGGCGGACTTAGATGTCGTAGGATGGATATCTGCTGATTCGGATGCACTTTCTTTGCTGACGTAAAATTTCTTTGTTTTTGATGCAGGTATCGCAGCATTATAGAGAGAGTTCTAAGAGCACGGCTTGTATATGGAAGCCCCCACATGAACCGAGCTGTTAGCTTTGAGTATATGAATCGGCAATTAGTTTGGAATGAATTCTCGGTATGTCTTCTTACCGTGGCATGCTCCAGATTTAGTTTCTTACTGAACTGCTGAAAATTGATCTTGGATCAAGGGGTCTAATGCTTCCAGGTTTATAGATTGCGATCTTTTGTTTTATCCCCCTTTTCTGGGTGAACGTTGCTCGCGATTGCTGCTTGTCTATTTCAAATGCATGCCTTGATAAGTAGTTGTCATACGCCAGTCAAACCTAACTCTATCCTTTTTGAATAAATTTGCAGGAAATGTTGCTTTTATTGCTTCCTCTTCTCAACTCTTCTTCAATCAGGAAGTTTCTTCTTCCATTTTCTAAGGATAAATCATCCAGTTCATCTAATGATGATATGGCATGCCCCATTTGCCAGTTAAATCCTACAATCCCTTTTGTGGCTCTCCCATGTCAGCATAGGTATGACCTCTCTACTTCAATTCCTGTCTCCATCTCTCCCTCTCACTTTTTGTACACTATCACTTGGTTCATTTGTCTTTTGCATTTTCGGAAGTGGCAATGAATTTCAAATTCCTGATGTATTTATACGAAATGATTTGCATTGTTTTCTGTCAAAGTTCTCGGTATTTATCTCGAGTCAATGGTTAATTTATTTAAGGGATTAACCATAACCTTTTGATGAAAATGTGTCGTCCAGACCATTTCAGAGCATGGGTACAGACCATGGTTGGACTGTAAGAAACTGATTATCTTAACTTTAGGAAGGTGTTCGGTTCCCTTTTTAGTAGTCCCTAAACGAATGTGAAATAGCATATGATCAAATGCCCAAATTTCTTCCTTTGGATGAGATTATGACAAAAGAAAAAAAAAACTGCATTCATTTAAGCATGATTCCTAATGACTTGGCCACCAACTTTTTCTACATCTGGATACTGCTTCATTCAACAGCACAAAGCCCAATTTTTTTTTTTTTTTTTTTTTTTAAATAAATATTTTTTTATTATAAATAATCTTCCGTTAATTTGGTGACAGTACTGTGCCTGCTAGTAACTCGAAACATGGTTTTTTTTATGCATTTTTAAAATTAACCTTTTCTGGACCTTATGGATCTCAATAATTATAGTTTACATATGCATAAAATTAAGTATACCAGTACAGTTTCTGGGCGATGGAGATTATCTTGGCCATCACTGTCCCAGGATGTCACTGAGGGGCTATGAATATTCAAATGCTATTCTTATTTAGAACCTGCCAGTGATAAGGCTCAGCTGTTTGGTTCAGTCTCTGGACAGAAACCGCTCTTTGCCATGCAGGATGTCTCATGCTTTTTTAGCTCTGATCTGGGTTAATTTTTTTATTCTTGTGAACATGAAATGATCTAGGAAAATTAGTGTCATTAATTGTTCAGTTTGGTGTGAGATCTGTAAACTTAAAGATCAATATTTTTTCCCAGGTTCTGTTACTACTGCCTTAGAACCAGATGTGCAGCCTCTTCCCTGTTTAGATGCTCTCGATGCAATGAACCTGTTCTTGCCATGCAACGCCAGGCATCTGCAGACCCCGGGATCGGCTCAAGTGAAGGAAAGAATGAATGAAGGAGATACTGCGAGCCGTGTAGGATGCAATTTATGAAGCAACGCCGCATACATACATTTCATTGATTGAACAGTGGGGACAACAATAATTAATTAGAGAGAAAAAGAAAATTCGACGCGTGATTTTTCCGTCGATAAATGGTTAACCCTTGATGACTCTTCCTGTCTGGAGTTTCTGGGTTTGTTTCCCAATGTGTAATATCTTCTTGTTGTAATCTTCTTCGCCCATTAGAACGAAAACTTAAAGATTTATCTCTATAATAGGTAACTGTAGGAGACGTTACCCCTGCCCGAGCGAGTCTCTTCTCACATACTGGAGATGTCCCGGGCGTCAGATGCTGCCTCTGTATGAAGCATCATGACTCGGAAGAAGGCGATGGGCCGTGGGTGGCGCCGTCGGTGGGGGACAGACCGCTGCACTATCGCTGTCGCAGACGAGACGGTCACGGCCGCCATCATCACACCCTACTGTGGACGGATCAAAAGTAAGTCAACACCGTCTGCGGACAAGCCATACTCTTGAGCTGGCCCACGGCGGCGCCTCCTTCCGGGTCTTGTATTATTCTGGTAGACGTGGGGAAGTCAAAAATGCCCTTGGATGATCGTCAATGGGAAACAAAGCTGCGGCTTTTCTTTCAATCCGTCTCCTTAAGATATAGTCACACCGATAGACGTATCTCTCTCTCTGTCTCTCTCTGTCTCTCTCTCTCTCTCTCGCTCGCTCCTGCTTCCCCTTCCTCTCTGAGGAGAAGGGCATCATGAGATGTCTGGGTCCTGTCAAGGAACCTTGAGCTTGACAAAGACGGGGCACAGCCGGTCCGGTAGTGAAACCTAGGGATGAACTGATGTTACGGCGGTCGTCTTCCGAGGAATAACCGACCACATCGCGGGGATTTTCCTCCCTCAATCTGAAGGCGATGTTGATCAGAAGAGGAGATCTGGTTCGATAGATGCTCAACGAAAGGTGGACGAGGTTGGTCGGATTCTGATCGGGGAATTGAATTAGACAGGACTCCCCTCCTGGCGGAGAATATAGGAGAAGGATTCGGGGAAGAGTTCCGTAATACCCACGATCAGATGAAAACAAATAGTGATCCTTCCCACCCCAATGTAAATTAGTGACTTTAAAAATTATAATTTTAGTATCGCCTGCAGGAATATGATACACGCGTTTGTATTATTGCCGATAACATGCCCAAGTTTGATACGTAAATGATAAAATAAGAACTAAGACCCAGCACAATCAGATAAACTGTCAAGCTAAAAATCTTGTCTGATTGACGCGGTGAGCTGGTGCGTGTGTGTGTGTGTGTGTGTGTGTGTGAGAGAGAGAGAGAGAGAGAGAGAGATGAAGTCAACTTCAAAGGTCGACGGGCGAAACTTGAAATCTCGCAGTGCGTCCCCCACTCCCCACGGGTAGGGGAATTCTGGCTTGGCGTGGAAACGAAAGACAATTTTGGTAGGGGCGCAGATCTCTTTCACTCCCAATGGACCACGCTATCTTGAAAGTAATGGTCCCTTTTAAAGGGGACGGATCACCAGTGGCATTTCCTTTGTCAACCAACGGCTTCACATGCTCATTCTAGGAATAAAGTAATATAGCCATAAACCAATTTCCTATTACAAAGCAATAAACCAATCATAATAGGTAGCATCGTCATAAAGAGTACACCTGTATTTCTTGTTATAAATCAATAAACCAGTCATAACTTCCTTTTCATGCTGATTTCAGTAAATTTTCCTTTGTGACAATTCAGGTCAAGGAGGGTCAATTTCTCATAGAATAAAGTAATAAAGGGTTTAAGCTTTTGAAGATATACCTGGTCTGGCTTTCCTATCTACCATAATAACGTCAATCAACGGGTGAAGGCGAGAGAGAGAGAGAGAGAGAGAGAGAGAGGATGGAGGATCAATCAATGAATTCTGCGCCATTGCCTCAGGATCGCAGTCTGAGAGGACAGAAGTGGTGTCACATCTTTTCAAGGGTTTAGGCCAAGTGAAAGAAGAAATGACGCAGGCCTCGCAGGGGCATAGACGAATCGCTAAGCTCATTCTCTTGAAGGAACGAGAGTAAGGTTGTACCTCTATCTCAGCCTGGTGTTCTCTTGACTTCAAGAAGAGTCATTGAGCGAGACGAGTCGACTTGGAATGCCATAGTCTCTGCTTGTTTTTCATACCGACACGTCCCATGGCATGTCTTGAATTCAACTGAACGTCCGATGAGGGTGACGTTTGAAACGTCAAGGTGTTGATAATTACCCAATTCATGAAGCCAACTATCACCTTTCCTTGGGATAAAAAAAGTGACCCACACCAACAGTGGCGAGTCTCTCGTTGTTACAGTGACCATTCTTTTATCTAAAATATAATATGATTGAATATTACTTTCGTCCTCACGGCTTCGACTTCGAGAACCGAGTTCGTCATACTAGGACATGAATAGTCGAACACTTATGACATGACAGTTGTAGGATCTACGGTGTGTTCCATGCGATGAGCTCCTGAAGAGAACAGTCTGGGTATTTCGAGCTCTTCCTGAGTTTCTACGCAACCTGACATTTATCCGGAATTTACTTGTAAATAATGGAGGTACAGTGAATGGGTGGATGGAGGGGAGGGGGGGGGGGCAGATGACTAAATACTGGCGCATTAATGACATCATAAACTTGCAAATTCAATGTAGAAATTACAGTGCTGTTGAATAATTTCGGCCCGCCTGTCGGGTTCACAGGGAGGGAGGCGGAGGGAGGGGGAGAGGAAGAAGAGTGGGGGCATTGTCGGGGGTCATAGACCGTGGGGGATCGCTGCTTGACACTTTACCCATCCCTACTTTCCACCTGACGATCAGGGCACGCGCGGACCCACCCATTGGGCCGTCTCCGCTGCTTTGTCCGATTCCCGCCGTCCTTTTTCCTTTTCGGAACGGCCGCTTTGTTCATGTTCGCAAGAAATCCCAGAAGCCCCGGCCGACTGCGCCTGCCCAGCTCATCAATCCAGCGCGCGCGGGGGACGCCGACTCCGCGTGTCTGACCCCTGTCTTCTTGCGAGGACCCCCTCTTGGATGCGCCGGGGCGCCTGCGCAGCGGCTCCCCTTGATGGTGACCCGAACTCTCTCGGTGCAATCTCTCGTGCTCTGGTGAAGTTCCGTCGGATAGTCTCCGTTTTCACTGTGTTCCTGTGACTTCACACGCACTAGATTACATCCTCGGTCTCGACTTCACAAGATGATCACAAGAGATGCGGAGTGAATAAGCATCGGTCTGTGGGTATTTACAGTCTTTTTTGGTCTAATCGATTGCTTTGGTTCAGGACCAAGGTTCAGGCGGCAATAGGATTGACTTGGTTCACATTTTATCTACTCCGTTTTTTAGATGATCGGCTCCCTTGGGCTTGTATCCTGCTGCAAGAAAAAGAGCTCATGTCGTACTATTCTTCGTGGGTAGACCGTGAATGGGAAATGATACCAGTTAATGACTTGCGATTCTCGCCGGTAACTCCGAGTTAGTGTCATATGAAATTTGGCAGAATTTTGGAAGATATATCTTATTCATATAACTTAATATACGTTTTCAGTTTATATTAGTTTATTAGATCAGTCAGAGAGAGAGAGAGAGAGAGCACTTTGTTAGCGAACGTTATTTTATCTGATGATATGTAAAAACGTAAAGCACCTTTCTCATAAATCCCTTTTTCTGCATTAATGTAGTCCAAAATAAGACTTTACATCCCCATGCAATCAAGACGAAGCACTCGAAGATTAGAAAGCATCCAGAGAGAAAATATCATGACATGGGGGCGGGGTTACAACTAGCTGTGGAACACGGAAGAGTACCGAGGGTTATCATGCTCCTATATCCAGAGGGCATTAGGGCGTTAACTTTTTGATCTACAATCGTACGGCACAAATTTTCTATATTGTCAACGCAATACCTGAGCGAACCAGTTGTTATAGTAGCCTAAGGGTTGGTTCCAGTGGACATGAGAAATTGGAGGAAATAGTTCTCAATTAAACCATGTTTATATTCCAGAAACGTGGATTCTTGGTGACCTGTGTTTTCTTTTAGCGCTGTTTTCAGCTTACATGAGTCAAAGATGGCTTTATCGTTTCTTTCAAAATCTAATGTCCCCCAAGAATAGCTAAGATGAGGAAATTATTAGGCCATATGGAACTTACTTCGGTTATCATACATTGAAACACAGGAATATACCGTTCATTAAGACGCCTGATCGGCGAATATACTACCATACAAAAAGGCCAATAAATGTTTCATCACGGGAAATATTGGATAGAACAGAGGTTTATGGAGATAATATTATAGTTGGCAATTAAAAAATTCAAAAGGGATTCCTTTTATTATAGAAATGTTTATCGACCATTATTATCAACAGTCTTGAAATACGGCCACCAACACGGTACTGTCTTCGTTAGATGTACAAGAGAAAGATAAACAGGAAACTGACAGGAGATTGCGACCAGGACCAATCCTTAATTCTCTAAAACTAGAGGTCAATACAGTGACGCCGAAGATGAGTGGAACTTTGTCAACGACATTATTCAGCGAATCCACAGGTGATGTATCTTCACAGTCCACATGTGATCCGGTACAAGAACTATAGGGACAGTGACGAGCGCTAGAAAGGCCTGGGAAGTTAGCATTGCATGATCGGGTCCTGGGTACGTCTGTATAAGAGCCGAGGCCATGATTCCCTTCGTGCGACGGAAAATTAGTGTGTTTAACTGAATGAGAAATGTTAGGCGGGGGGGGGTGCGGGGAAACGCCGAGACCGCATGCCAGAAGCTGCATATTGAGAGAATTTAGGTGTACGTGCCCGCTCCCGGAGCACGACGAGACTTAGCTGTCTGTCCTCAGCTATCTAGATCAGCATCGTAGTGGCAAAATATCTCGTTGGGATAATGCAGAAATCGCTGATGGACAAGTGAAAGATGAGAGGAGAATATAGAATAAGGAGGAACAAAGAGACCAATGGAAGAACTAAAGTCAAATGTAACAGGGTGTTACATGACGCGAGTTTAATCTAGGCAGCAATCCCTTTCAAATTCTTCATTCACCAGATATGTTTTCCTCGAAATATATTCTGATTTCAAGACGTAGAATAGGACTACGTTCAACAAGCGGTTGCGGGCGGTCCAGAAGAACGAACGCCGTATTAAATGAAAGACCTAAAGATTGTATGGAGTGAGACCATATCTACAGGAGTAAATTATGAGACACCCCAGAGTACGAGGATCTGATTACATGCGTCCATTGGCACGATGTGGCTAGTTTTTTATCTGGGCTTCGGGAAAACAGATGGATTATTTATAAGCACATGTTTATTTTAACAATCACTTTCTACGTAATCAATGAGATATCCTGAGCTATCCTGGGCTTAATTTTGGGCACGTTTCTTGACTGGGTTTTATTCTCATTCTCTATATTCTCTCTCTCTCGTTCTGCCCTTTGTATACCCGCATATACTTGGTGGTAATATTGGATAGTCATTCATTCTGCCGAGCTTTATCAGGTGGCACCATTCTCTAGCTGGAGTTTAACAGTCGTACCATGTATGTTACGTGAAAATTTCTTTGCAATTTACAACCAAGCAGCCAGCCATGACCTCTTTTCCACTGCTTTCACCTTCTAGTACAAAGGAAAAGAGACAGTTCCTGAAAAAGGTCGACCACACAACCTTCCAGTGATCTGAAGGAAGATAGATAGGAAAAGATCAAAGGTGAATGCGAGGAAAGAAAGAGGGAAAAACAAAGAAAGGAGAAGGAAAGAGTGGAGGAGACAAAGCAAAGGCGAGGAAATCGGTCTCAGATAAGCACACGGGGAAGAACGTATAGGCGCCTTATTCTGCCGGAATTTGAATCTTGAACCCATAATTGTGATAACTATAGCGGAGAGAAACAATGGTACCTTACGTCCGAAGCAACGAAGAGGGAAACGGAAGAAACAAATAAGGGGCAAGGGAAACCTTCCTTGTTTGCAAGAATGCCGATCATCGAGAACACAACATATTGAATCGATTCTGAGGGCAGTCAATTTTTATCACTTAGAGCAGGCACAGTTAGAAAGTATTAGACATCTTAATCTTTCAAAATGACGTTTCCTTTTCGTTAGAGGAACGAATTGGAGGGATGGGTTCGCTCTCCGAATTGGAAAATAGCGTAACCAAGAATGGATCGAAATAACCCGGGTCAAATTATGGTTTGAGTAAGCGAGCGAGGTACAGAGAAATGAGGAAGGGGAGTGCTTGATAAACCGTGTTTAGATCTTATCCCCTTCAAAGGTAAAATCTAGGGCCTACACAGATAATCCCCTACAGTAACTCCAGGAACTTGTGATGCTTCCATCAACAACTGACACTCGTACTGTCGACAAACTGCTCCCAAGATCGTACTGTAAACGTGTAAAATCAACATCTTCTCAGGTTACTTCTCTTCTCTCTCCATCTCTATGAACTTCTTCGGATGAGAGGGGCAGCCACGAGAGACCTGAGTAGCAGTCACCACCAGCGTGTTGCACCATCGGAGCCGTGCAGGAGAGGAGGATGGGCATTTCAAAAAACAACAAGTAACCCGGAAAGGAATATGGCTAGGGCGGAAACAGACAACCGAGTGTGATGGTTCTTCGTTGGAAGGGGTTAAAGGGAAAGGGAGTAAACTAAGGGAAAGGAGCTCTCAGAAAGGACAACGGCCTCCGACAAAGATTTTTGACAAGGGTACGGACTGGAGTGTGTGAGACGAAGAACCCAAAATCCCTAATAATTCTCTATCATCCTTTCTCGTCTGCCTCAAGGCCTTCCCCAAAACACGCCCCTGAGGAAGCGGAAGGCTCGTTACTCGACATATTTCAATATTATTTGTCCACAATAACACATGTATATGAATATTATTTAGTGAATGAACAGGTCCACGATGGGGAATGTCCGGGGATGTTAAACTGATTGGGACGTGAAAACTTGATTTGTTATTGTTATGGATCCTCTCTTCATGGAAATCACCAACATCTTTTTACTCAAGTTTCTTGAACATCGGTGGTGTTCCTTGAATCTTTCCTTCCTTCCTAAGAGATCGTTTCCTTTTTCTCCCTGTTTAAACTTTTGTAGCTCTGTAAGCTGGAAGACGATATATCCTTAAAGAAACTATTCTCCCTTCTCTCAGTCTTCGGAGAAATATCGATATCAACTGTAACATCCCCAAGACTTCACAGTTTCGTTAAAACAAATGATGTATTGACGAAAATCATACTAACTTTATACGGACAAACTAATTTGACTCCGCACAAATCACAAAGTTCCGCATGAGATGAAAGTTTCCCTACGTCTACCTATGTTGATGTTATTGTTTACTTAATTCCAAATTGAAATATGACGGTCGCGACTCTCGTCTTTACTCCGCCATCTGGTGCTATGATGTCCAGGGATGAACAATCTTCCGAAGAGATCCTGTCTTCAGGTGCTTGTCATATTCAGGTTGGATCGAGGAGTATATGGATGTGTGACGTTGTTATTCGTGCGGTTGTATGAAGTATTCAGATACATCTTCATCAGTCAATTTATCCAACATCAGCGAAGCAGGGATGGAAGTATCGTAAGAAAAGAGTACTCCCAGTAACCCTAGCCCTAACTCTAGGGACGTGCCTCATTTAAGATCTAATCGTTCCTCCAATATCACTCCTTTTAGCTAGTAAACACTGCCCTCAACTTTCCTTCATCACTTTGTGATAAAGCAAAAGCAGAAAAAAGCGAGTAAAAGGAGGAAACAAAAAAAAGGGGTGGGGAGGGGAAAGTAATGAAGACGAGGAGAGAGAGAGTGTGAGAGGACTATGGCAATAATAAAATACTGCGAAGGACTGAATAAACAATACGAACAATTCCCAACACCATGTAATCGAGTCTCCGTGGAACCTGTGATCTGCTCAGCTTGCCAGTCCCATAAAAAGAGGCAGAGGAACCGACGCGTCATAGATTGACATGAGAGTTTCAGGAAAGAGGTGTTTTGAGAAGAAAAACTGGGGGCGATAAAGGCGGGGAGCGAGAGAGTGGAGAAGATAGAGGGTCCTGGATCATGAATAGAGTGTTTCAGAACTCCACTGCGCAGCAGATAATGGGTGGAAGTCCTGGATGGTGGAACAGCATGAGGCCACCACCACAGCAAGCCTCCCCATTCTTGACGTCTTCTTCTTCGACTTCAGCTGTTTTTTCTCAGTACCCTCAACAAACAGCGTGGCATGAAGACCAAGACCTACCGGAGTCATGGAGCCAAATGCTAATGTTAGTATCTCTTTATCTATATCTATTCTCCCAATTGCCTGATCAGCAGAGGAACAATTCATGATGTTTGTCGTTTTATCTTCCCCGTAGAGATTCATTGATTAATTTTAGACGGTAGTTTCATTCATCTGAAGATGAAAATCCCACTTGGCTGTTAGTTTCGAGGAAACACAAAACACGACAGCTTTACAATTGAAGGTACGAATTGTTGAGAGACTCTCTCTCAAGGAAAGCTTCTTCTACCTAATTCTGGATCTTCTTCTTCCTGATTTCCCCGTCTTCTTCAAGGAACTAAATTGCCATCTATAATTCTCCCTCCCTTTCCTCTCTCTCTCTCTCTCTCCCTCCCTCCCTCCCTCTATATATATATATATATAGACACACACACACACATGCATACATAGATACGTCTTGATAATGCATGTTATTTTTTCTCTTCTGATCAACCCCTATTTCCCCTTTCGTTCCTTCCTCATGTAGTCACCAATACGCCTCCTTAAAAGAGTTTTCTTTAATCTTGCATACGAAGTAGTTCTACGATCATCAACTTGTGCCATGCAATCCTCGTCAATCCCTTTCATCATCAACATCTTTTTATTTTTGCGAGTTGCAGTGGGGTTGAGGGGCATTTGCTTTATTTTTTTCTCTATTGCGTTTATAAGGTGATTATCTTCTCTTTTTTTCCTCTCCCGTGCGACTCGATCGTCCTTACAGGGGTGGATTGGTCGGAGACGAGGACAGGTGCAACTATTCACCGTTCCAAGCCAAGAAGATTGATAGTTTGGAAGATCAAGCACTGTATCACTCAATGGGAACCCACCTCTCTGATGTGAAACAAGAGCCCTCAGAGAACGGATATCTCTATGGGTACGGGAACGAAGAAATTCCGACGATAAGATCCACCTGGAGCCATGTTCTACAAGTTTCGTCCCCAGGATCCTGCGTCACCAGTCTAAGCAGCAACGTGCTGGACTTCTCAGGTAGCCAGCTCGAAGGGAGGCGCCAGCAAATCGATCACTCCGAGGTACGAGATTACTGGGTGAGATTGTACGGAAGTGGGTTTTTCTCATCCTGTTCGCAATCTTTTCTACGTTACCGTTCTTTCTTTTACCTTACCGAAGAAGGTTTTGGACATCAGTGATATCATAATATTCTATATTCCTAGTAGCATAAGCTAGACGGCATGTTAATCGGATATGCTACCACACGTATTCTCAAATAGATGATTTTCACGGTGGTTAGAAGATGGAATCTACCTCTGAATTTTAAAAAGGATTTATTTTGTGTTCTCAAGGCAAACCATAGTATTCAACGTGAGGGAGACATGCCTCGACCCAATCCCGATAATCTCTGTTATTATGGACTTTCTTGTTCTCCAGGGGAGTAATCGGTCTCCCATGGGAAGGTTTTAGCCAAACCAAGAAGATCCCTAATTTCTTCTTGTCTATTTTAACTAGTGCAACAGCACATCTAATGGCACAGCTGTCAAGAAGGCGAGAATCCAACCTTCCCCGTCAGCTCATTCCACATTCAAGGTTTGCCATAGATAACAAATTCGTCCAGGTCGTTTGTTTCCAGACGCTTCACCTAGGTCAACGATTTTCGTTTCAGGTGCGCAAGGAAAAACTGGGTGATAGAATTACGGCCCTTCACCAACTAGTTTCCCCGTTCGGAAAGGTGGATAGCATAGCATCCTTTGTTTCTCTATTGATTATCGTTCTCTATTATGAGAGTTTTTTTTTAAAAGAGTTGCCGAGAGAAAGAAAGTTTCGTTCTACCCAGAAGCGATTTCACTGCTTCGTTTTTTTTTTCTTGGTGTTCATTAATTAAAAGACTGACGTTGAAGGCTCCTTTTGCAGACTGACACTGCGTCTGTACTATTAGAAGCTATTGGCTACATCAGATTCCTTCAGAGTCAAATTGAGGTGATGCTGACTCTCCCTGCAACTCAATGAATGCACTTTGGCAGTAAAAATATGCAACCCGGTTTAAGATTTATAGAAAATAGAGATAACTCTTTCCGTAGCTCTGACCAGACCTTATAGGCTGTGTTGCTCAGAGTTTAGGTGAATCGTCTTTCTCCTATACTCTGTACACAGACAGATGGCTCTCCGCCGTCTCTGCGACTCATAGGGGTGCGCATAGGCGTGCATGTGTTTCTGTGACTGTCTCTCTCGCGAGTTTGTGGGGATGTGTGTTAGCGAGAGAGAGAGAGAGAGAGAGAGAGAGCAACAAGGAGCCGCAGGGCATGCAGCTAAAAAAGTTGCACTCAGTTCCTTTGAGTTCTATCAAGCATCTTCTGGTTATTAGAGTCGTCTGCCCTCATGTGTTTCTGTACAACATATTTCACGGTCCCTCTCGCACACTCACCTCTCATCTCTTACTTCTCGCAGGCTCTCTGCTCTCCGTACTTGGGCAATGGATCTGGAAACACGAGGCAGCAGCAGTCAGTAAGTATTCACAGCACGTGAAAATCTCTCTTCCGGGGTTATCCCACATCCACATCGCGATACCGTCTACCTATGCTGACCATCTGGCCACTGACACGTGACCACCGCTCTTTCCCCGCGCATGCGCCGACGAGCATACTGGCACGTGTGACTTGAGACGCGTATAAAATCTGCATGTGTCGGGCGTGCGAACCCAGGAAGGGAGCCCTTTATCCCCTCCACGTAATACGACGTCATCTACGTGGTGTCCTCCGCTCAATGAGTCAGCAAACCCTACTGCTCACACACGTCCCTGAAAACCGCACGTGCTGACTTCCTAAATGAGCAGCATACCCTGCTGCTCTCACTCTCTCTCTCTCTCTCGCTCTTGCTCGCTCGCTCATTTCTTTCATTCTCAGGTCCATGAGGAAAGTAGCTGCATATTCCCCGAAGACCCTGGTCAGGTACGCTTTATTCGATCCAGCCCACACACCCTTCTCCTTTCGTTCAAAGGATCTAAATAAGCGCCACACACTCTCCTCCTTTCATATCGTAATTAATTTCGAATCTCCCGCTTAATTAAGAACAATCGCAATATAGTTTGAAGCTTTACAACCTCTAATTACACTTAGAAGCTTGATCATCGGATCATCTAATCACACTTAAAAGCTTGATCATCGGATCATTTAATCACTATAAGAAAAGACGCGTGCTGACAACCTTGTTTTCCTACCCCCTGGACAGTTGCTGAACGACGCCGGCATAAGGAAGCGAGGATCAACCGAAAAGGTAGTTTCTCATTTACAGTGGATAATGTAAGCTCACTACTTTGTGGAAGTAATAAATAAATCTTTATAACTCATGAGTAGTCCTTGTGGCAGGATGTCGAGGACGAGGCGAAGGACTTGAAGAGCAGAGGCCTCTGCCTTGTTCCTGTCTCCTGCACCCTCCACGTCGGCAATGATAATGGCGCCGACTACTGGGCTCCAAGTCTAGGTGGCGGGTTCCGATAGACTGCTGGAGAGTGGCTGAGGCACCTGCGCTTCGGAAGAATGATATAACATCATGAGCAGTCACTCTGCATAGAAAAAAACGAAAAGGTTGATTGCTCATGATGCTATGCATGTAATCCGGAGTCAGGGGCGAGTTCAGCCCCTTTGGCCGCCATCAACTCCGGCGAGACCTCCCTCTCCGAGATAAATCAGTTTTAACCATTTTATTTTGATTGATTTGCTGTTGGAACACTTGTGCTGTATATGGAATTAAGACTCTTATTAGTAGTAATAGCCATTGGTTTAACGCACTACCGGAAATTTTCGGTCTGAATGATTCTATCATTGTCGGATTTATGTGCCAGTTCCTTTGCCTGGTGTTCGAGGCATAGTTTTATCGGCCAACACTCGATGTGTATCCGATCACAGTTTTCTGATACGATTGAGGAAACAAGATAAGTTTTTAATGGGAGAAATTATAACAGAGAATTACGGTCAAAGACATAAATACAGATGGTGGTGGGCTGTGCAGCGCAAACTACAGTTTAACCCACTACGTTTTGTCTTCACCCCGTGTTTTAGATTGTGTAATGATACAGCTTGTAAAAATCGATTGGAATTTCATTAAACACCTTTTAGTTTGTTTGGCATTCGTCTGACTTTGATACTCTAGTTGACTCTATACGTCCGCGTCTCGCAGCTTCGTCACCAGTTTCTCAATACTTCTGGCCGTTTGTTTTCTAGGTATAAAATGGGCTACGTCTCGTATGACTTATTTACGGAATAATGATTTTCATATGATAAAATCTTGGGAATGTAGCAGTCATGCAACTTTAGATACATCGGCGATATGTAAAGAATTGCGATAAACAGAACAATACAAAGCTGAGCATGCATAATGATGCTAACTGTTCAAAGCGTCTGGATATCTCTAGAGGGATGCAGCTTTTCAACATAATCAGAATAAAAACCTTGAATATTTTTCGGAGAAGTCCCTTTAGATATTATAAGCTATTAGATTATAAATAAAAAAATATTATGATCATAAAAATAAACAGTCATTTCATTTTCAAATATTTTTTTTTTAGACAACTGAATGATTCAGCATGGTATTACAGCTGATTATTTCTCTTCGTGAGCGAGAGATGTTGTACAACCAGTTGAATATTACAAATAACGGTTTCTAGTATTAATATTGTCGACATATGATTTTATCCAAAACCCTACATGTACAATCTAATCCTCGTCATTTAATCCCTCACTAGACAGTTGGAGAATCTTCTCAGAATATCCTGATGTCACAAAGTCTTTGTATACAATATTCGTCGACTCTCAGACCTATAGAAGAATTGAAAGTTGTGGTGGTGGAAGTGGAATGCAGTGACAATGGGGAAAGAGAGATGGCAGTGCGCCAAAGCCCTGACAAAGATACTACCTCTTGTGGGTTCCCATAGATGCAATCTAGGCCATGGATGCCCTTTCCCACGATAGCAAGGAGCCACCCTCATGTGTAGGAAAATAAAGAAATAAACTTGCAAGAAACACATTGATTTTTGGAAGAGAAATGGATGGGAGAGAGAGGAAGAAAAGGAACAGTTCGTGAGCCCACAAACCCTAGAAAGGACGAATCGATTTCACATCTAAAAATAAGGAGATGGAGTATTTATACTCATGTTTAATGGACTGACACTATGGCCCATTAAAGACACGACCTCTTTAGCCCACTAAACAACAAAAACAAAAGGGCATAATAAAGAAAAAATAAGAGTACTTTTTGCATTAAATACTAATATTTCCCCTTAATACAAAAATGTCTAAGACCAAGAGCTTCTCTAAATTTCACGAATTTAGAATGTCCCAATGCCTTTGTAAAGCCATCTGCCATTTGATCTAATGTTGAACAAAATTTCATTTTTATAAAATATTTAGCAACTAAATCTCGAATAAAATGATGTCTTATCTCGATATGCTTCGTTATTCCATAAAATATTAGATTCTTTGTCATAGAAATAGTTGACACATTGTCATAATAGATCACTGTAGGCATTGACTGTGAAATATTGATATCTTGAAAATTTTTCTCATTCATTTTATATTCGGCTTCAGAAGATGATAGTGCTATAGATTCTTGCTTCTTAAAAATCTATGAAATTACACCTGAATCAAAGTTGAAAAAAAAAACCACTTGTATTTTTTTTGTTATCAATATAACCTGTCCAATCACTATATGAATAACTAAAAAAATTAAATTTAACAACATGTTGATATAAAATTCCATAATTAATAGTGTCACGCACATATCGAAGTATTCTTTTTGCTACTCCAAGATGATGAACAGATGGTGAGTGCATAAACCTTGAAATCATACTAATTGAAAATAATATATCTAATCGAGTATAAGTCAAATATATTAAACCACTAATGATACTTCTATAAAAATATTCATTTGCTTTTACAATTTCATCATCAAGACATAATTTGTCATTTATATTCATAGGAGTATAACAAGTCTTGCAATGAAACATATTAAACCTTTTCAGCAAATCACATACATATTTCTCTTGTGAAATAAATATATCATGATCATTTTGAATAATTTAAAGCCCAAAAAAATAATAAAGTAATCTCAAATATATCATATCAAATTCAACCATCATACTATTCTTGAAATCTAAAATTAGTAACAAAGAAGATCCAATATATATAATATCATCAACATAAACACATACTATCAAAATATCTTTATATTAGGTCTTGATATAAAGTGTTGGCTCATTCTCACTTTTATGAAAATAATATTTGTGAAAATATGAATGAAGTCTACTATACCATGCTCTTGATGCTTGTTTAAGGTTATAAAGTGCCTTATTTAATTTATACACTTTTTTCTCTCTTCCTTCAAGAATAAAATTTGGTGGTTGCTTAACATATATATTTTCATTCAAATAATCATTCAAAAATGCTGATTTAACATTAAATTGAAAAAAATTTTATTTCATTTGAGCTACCATAACTAAAACAATACGAACTATTTCAAATCTTGCAACCGAAGAAAATATTTCAAAATAATCAATACCTTGTTATTGTGCATATCCCTTCATTACTAACCTTGCCTTGAATTTTTGAATATTGTCATCCGATTTGTACTTCACTTTGTAAACCCATTTGACTCCAATTACTTTTATCTTTTGTGGTAAATCCACCAACTTCCATATGTCGTTCTTCTCAATTATTGTAATTTCTTATTGCATTGCCTTCTATTATTCATCTTTACCTTATGCCTCCTCATAACTTGTTGGTTCTACAATCATAAGAATAAAAATACATGATCATAAATATCATATAAAGACTTCATCTTTCTTAGAGAACTTGATGATTCTGGACTTGAATTATTTTGGCCATTAACACCACTTATATTTTTTGGAGAATATCTTAAAGGTGTGACATATGAAGTAAAAGTTTCACCTATCAAATCTTTACCATTTTGCATAATTTCTTAATCATTTTCACTAAAAGAACTTTGAGGAATTGGGTTTGCATTCCAATTCCAATAAGCATATTCATCAAATATAACATTACGACGAATTAATAATCTTTTTGTTTCAAAATTATATAATTAATAACCCTTACTTTCATCACTATATCCAAGAAAAAATATATTTTTCACTCTTTTTGTCCATCTTACCACAATCATCAACATCAATTAAAGCATGACATATGTAACCAAATACTTTTAAATGATCAACATTAGGCTTTTGATGATACCAAGCTTCATAAGGAGTCATATTCATCACCGCTTTTGTAAGAGACATATTCAAAAGATAAATAGAAGTTGCAATGGCTTCAACTTAAAAATCATTAGGAAGATGCTTCTCATTAAGCATATTTTAGCCATTTTCACAATAATTCTATTCTTTCTTTCAGCAATACCATTTTGCTTCAGAATCTTTATAATAGTGAGTTATTTTTTAATTCTATGTTTCTTACAAAATAACTCAAACTCATGAGAAATAAATTCTCCCCTTCGATTTATTCGCAGAGTTTTAATAACATATATACTTAATTTTTCAACAAAAGCTTTGAAATAAATAAACTTCTCAAATACTTCAGATTTATGAGAAATAAAATAAACCCAACTCATATATGTGAAGTCATCAATAATCAATAAAAAATATCGACTACCATTCAAAGATAATGTCCTCATTAGACCACATAAATCAACATATAATAATTCAAGCGAAAATCTTGCTCTTCATATTTGTCAATAGGAAATGATAATTGATGTTGTTTGCCATAAACATATCTTTCACATATTTTGTCATTTGTTGAAATAGAAGGTAAATCAATAACCATATATTTGTGATGTAATAATTTCAATGCATTAAAGTTTAAATGACCATAACGCATATACCAAAGTGAAGATAAATCATTTTCTTTTGTAATCATACCAAAGTTAATGAGCCTTGAAATATCAAGAGGAAACATCCTTTTTCCAACCTTGGGAATCACCATTAGAGTCATACCACTCTTCTTATGCTTGATAACACATTTATCATCTTCAAAATGAATAATAAAATCACATTCTAATAATTGACCCACACTAAGTAAGTTATGCGCTAATTTTGGAATAAAATAAACATTATGAATTAATGTATTTGCTCTTGATTTAGTGTGACCAATAATAATAGTAATGCTTTTAATTTTCACACTATTTCTATCACCAATAGTAACATCACATCATAGATATGTCTATATTCTGAAATAAATCTTTTTCACCTGTCATATGATTGTTGCAACCACTATCAGTAAATCATATATTTGATGTACTTGAGCTTGAAGAAACATTAGTGATAAATAACTTATTTTGATCATTTTCTTCAATAATATTTGCTTGCTCCTTTTTTTTGTCCCAACAATTTGCTTCAATATGATCATATTTCATTCAAAAATTAGACATTGGCTTAGAATTCTCTTCTCTCATATTTTCTTGTTATTTTACTTTTTCATAACAATATGTTTTAATGTGATCATATTTCTTATAAAAATGACATTGCATAACTTTGTAATTTAGTTTCTGATTTTTCTGATTTCTTTTATTATTTCTTTGGTGCCCATTATATGATATATCATATCTTCTTCCACGGGCTTTGTTTTGATAGTGATTTCTACCACGTCCTCGTTGTGTAGATGTACCTTTATTATTTTTTTTATTCTTTGAAATTTCAACCTTTGCTTGGAATGCTTGCTCAATAGATAAATGCTCTAGCCAACTCATTCTGGGTATAAATAGATAAATGCTCTCATTCTTCATGTGCTAATAATGCTCTAGTCAACTCATTTTGTGTATAAATAGATAAATCCTTAGATTGTTCAATGGCAGCAATAATATGATCATATTTAGAAGGAAAACTTCTTAAAATTTTTTCAATAATTCTTTTCTCTAAAATATCTTCACCAAATATTCTCATTTGATTTATAATAATAACAACTCTAGAAAAGAAATCATGCACTGATTCATCTGATTTCATAAAAATATTTTAAAATTCTTGATGAAGAGTTTAAAGCTTCATATTCATAATAATGCTATCGTCATGAAATTCATCTTTCAAAATTTTCCATGCTTCAAATGAACTTGATGTATTAGTAATTCGTGAAAAATAGCTTCTGAAATTGATTATTGTAAAACTAATAATGCCTTAACATCCTTTTTTCGAAATTTTATTTTCTTGTCTTGAAATCTCTCCTTCCTTATTTCCACTCTCAATTAATTCCCACAAATCTTGAGAAATAAAAAATATTTTCATTTTGATACTCTAAAAATCATATTTTTCTTCATTAAAAAATAGAATAAGAGGTTGTGACAAGTTCAAGGGATTACCATTCACCATTTTACTGTTATAACAATTCATCTCCACGTAAATGATGATTCTAATATTGAAAATACTTGTTACAACAAGAAATCTTTGAACAACCCTAAATATTTTTCACAAACCTTAGATTTCTCCTCTTTCGTTGTTGCTGGTCTCTCCATAGAAAAAAAAAGTCCAATATGTGAACTTGACACTCTGATACCACTTGTAGGAAAATAAAGAAATAAAGTTGCAAGAAACACACTGATTTTTGGAAGAGAAATGGATGGGAGAGAGAGGAAGAAAGGAATAGTTTGTGCACTCACGAACCCTAGAAAGGACGAAACGATTTAATATCTAAAAATAAGGAGAGAGAAAGTATTTATACTCATATTTAATAGACTGACACTTTGGCCCACTAAAGACACGACTTCTTTAGCCCACTAAACAATAAAAACAAAAGGGCCTAATAAAGACAAAATAAAAGTACTTTTTGCATTAAATACTAACATCCTACTCGTCCGCACTCCTTTTCCCAACTAGAAAATACTCACATCTGCAACATTGTCTTCCCTAGGTCCCTCCCATGCCTAGGTTCTCTCTCGCTGTCCCATGCTCTTTCATGGGGCAACCGTGCTTTGATACGCCCTTCTGCACCTTCTTGAATCCCTTAACACCACCCTCTTGTTTGTTGTAAGACTTGCATTTTGTTTCCAAGCAAGTGTATTCTTAAAGTAGATGCTATTTTCTGCATAAACTTCCATTTACCTCCTGAATTTTTTTATACTACTATAAGCTTAGATTAGCAGCTTTTTAATCTTATTCCTGTAAGCTACCTAATAATTATCTCACATGCTCAATTGGCCAAGTTTACGTTATTTTCCCCAAATATTCTTTACATATTTTTTTCAGCTTACATTATTTGCATTTAGAGCCTATTTACATATACATAGAATATTTTCTCCCTAAGATTATCTACATACCCCTATAAACTTGAGTCTTCTTATGGCAATGATTCCTACAAATCTCACGATTGCAAATATGAAGTATTTATTTAATTATAAAATAAAATGTATCTTTAACGTTGAGTTTTAAAATTTTTCATTAATCTCTCCTTGGTATAGAACTTAAATGTTGAAGGTTTGAGCAGAAGGTTTATTTAATGAGTCCTCTAGAAAATCTAATTTTCATGTCAAGAGAGCTGAGAACTTTATTTAGCAGCTAGATCATTTGTGCAACCATTATATACTGTTTTTAAAAATCATTATGCCATTAGGAGAAAATATATGTAGACGCAACCATCTAATTGCGCTTCTAAGATAAAAAAAAAGAGTTATAAAAGTGATAATTCTACTATAATATTCACAGTCATGTGAACTAGATTTTCCTTAAGGATATAGCTATAGAAATTTTCATCCCATAGCTTATCTATTTGGTAGCATGATGACATTTAATTTTTGTTAAAAACATGGATATAGAGAACTTAAAAGTGTCATTTTGACCAAGTAGGCCTTCAATGATTTATAGCCTATCTGGCATGAAAGTATTGACTTATTACAAAATTTGGTTTGACTACAGCCAGTGAGATTTTTTTTGTCCTAAATAACAGTTTATTTATTGCCCCATGTTTTGAAGCTCATCCCCCATGTTACCAGTGATCTTCACCAAGTAGTTATTGACATTGGTTTTTAGAATTCTCACCTTATAGGTGACATCAAAGATATTCCAAGGAGAAGTGGGAAGAGATAATATACATATTACTATGAATCTAGTATGTCACATGAATGAATGGAAGGAAAGGGTATCATTACTAGAGAGAGATCTGCTTCCACACAATAGTTTTATTACAACCATAGTAGCTTTTTCTTTAGGACTTTCAAGATGCACACTACCGAGAAGATGAATGCCTTACGGGTAGGGCATTAATATAACAAAATGACAAGATCGTTCTATCCTCATTATGTAATATATAATTTAATATGTAAAATGTTAGGATAGTTTATAGGACAACCTTAATGTTGGGTAGGGACAAATAAGTGTAAAATCAATTAAAATACTCACGACTATGATTACTTGGGAAGCCTAATATTCATGAAAAAGCTTGATGCCTTGAAGACTAGTTTTTTTTGCAGAATAATGTATTCTTGAAAATCTATATGCTGTGGACTTGATCCACGTAGATTTGATTTATGAAGACCAGACATTCTCTAAAGTCTTCATGAAACAAGATAAAGTGAACAAAAGGAAATGTCCATTACCAAAGGTCATAGAATTAACTTACAGAAATGATTTGACTAAAAGAATTTAGCTCAAGATCTATTGCAATAGATGAGGAACATTGCCGATCATCTTTCTCCTCTTGCTCTCTTTTTGACCATCTTGAGCTTAAAAAATAGGGGGGAAGAGGAGGAGGACAGGATGTAGCAACCACAAGTGACGTTTACCCTTCTTTTCTCAAATGGTCTCTCCTCTCTTCTTCCTTTGGTTGACGCCTATCTTCCTGTTCACCCAGAGGTCTCTTTATTTCCCCTCATTTCCTCTAAGGCAAATTTCGTGAACAATAGGCTTGGCATCGCACCGGCAGGGTATGGAATAAGTTGGGTTAGATGAGTATTGGACACAATGCCAGGAAGTCTCGCCCATTAGGGCGGCAGAAAAATTCTTCTGGGCACAGCCCGCAATCTTATTTTCCAACAGTTATGTTGTCATCGAAGCGATTTCTTATGTTTATTTACATTTATCGAAGCATGCCTTAGCTTCCTGATCGCCAGCGGACGCGCCGTCGCCAGAGAGCAGTTGCCCTCGAGAGCTGATGAGAGAGAAAAGGGGGCAAAAGAAATGACTTAATTAATTCGAAGCAAAACGGGTACAGCGATTTATGAGGAACCCAGCTGGGTCGGTTCCGGTTAATCTGGCTACACCTATGCCGAACCGGATCCAATACTGCGAAAACAAAGGGACAAAAAGTGCAGTTATTTAAAAATCAAGGGAGAAAATAATATCCGACACATTATCTTCAGATCTGGTTTCTCCCAACAATACTATATCCCAACTACAGTTGTCTCAGCTCAATAAAATATTATTTCGTTGACATCTCGATTGTATATAGAGAGAGGTAGCCTGCAGGAGACCAACCTCTGTGTCTCATCGCCTCATTAGAAGCCATTCATTCAGGAGCGGGCAATGGCTGGAGGAATCTGGGCGTTCTGCACGGTGCTCCTGGCCGTGGCGATGTTGGGAGCCCAAACGGCCTACGGCGATGTCCCGACGGAGGTGCAGAAGAAGATCAACTCTATCAACCAAAATGGGACATACCTCGGCGTGGTGATACCCAACGCCTTTGAGATGAACCCCCTGCTCCAGTCTCCGAGTTATTCACCGGACAAGGGCCTGCCTTACGTCGATTTTGCCGGTGAATCTCCATCACCTCGTCGACTGTCAAACGGGGGCAATCGATCTGCAGACCAGGTTTTCGAAACGATAATGATGGTCGGTTCATAAATTCTTTTTATTTTCCTCTTGGATCAGGGAGGAGGTTTCGCTTTGGCGCTATAGAAGGAAAGAAGGTTATACTGGTCATGACAGGACTCGGCATGGTACGTTTCTCAGTGCGCTTTCTGTTTTCCAAATTTAAACGAAAACCGAAAAGAATACGATTTCTCGACGCTCAGGAGATTCGACTCCTATTTTCTCCGGCAACATTCATATCTTCGATATCCGTCCATCAATTCCTACAGATAAATGCCGCTACAACCACCCAGTTGCTCCTGGGACTATTCAAAGTAGAAGGGGTCGTGCACTATGGTATCGCCGGAAACGCGAACCCATCCCTCATAATCGGTGACGTGGCGATTCCTCGTTTTTGGGCGCATTCGGCTCTCTGGAACTGGCAGGTAATGTACAAGTTGTTTCCGCTTCCATTCTTCCGAAGAAAAAATCAATTCTTAGGCTTTCCTCTTCTCCTTCTCCTCCTTCCTGCTTCCTCGTTGCAGAGATATGGAGATGGTCCTGAGAACGAGCTTCCCTTCGAGAGCAGCGGAGACTACACGAGGAAGTATGGTTTCCTGAAGTTTGCGGACTATACCTCAGACGGCAACAAGCTTATCCCTGGCAAGGATAACCTTCTGAACAACGTGTGGTACCAGCCAGAGGAGATATTTCCAGTGGACGGAACCCCTGAGGAGAGGCAGAACGCCTTCTGGGTTCCCGTTGATCCCCATTACTTCGCCATCGCCAAGAAGCTTGTGGTAAGTCGAGTTCCAAATCTCTTTTCCATTTTTCCATATCGACGCAAAACGAATTCCCCAAAATCTGTAATGTTTCGGAAATTTTCGAAACACAAGTTCAAGTTTCTTAGCTGTTCTTCCCGCAGACTTCCATTGCCATCTATAGGCTTCCCCCAGAACAAGATTTACTTTGATGGAGAATCTTATGCATCGATTACTGTCTCAAGTTTGATTTAGGCGGAATATGTCTTAAATTGTTTCTGTCATATTGCGAAGCCAACCGATAGCAACGCGTGCATCACAAGATATGGCGTCCTTGACTTTCACTGGGGTTATTCCTAAAGTTTGACTGCACGTGAGCCTTTACATTGTTGGTTGAACATGGCGCCAGGGTCAAACATGCCTTCTTTGACCATGTGGCACCGGGGGTTCGAATCGAAAATTGCTTGAATATCGGAGGACTGGACTGAACCTGCCGTCCTTGACTTTCACTGCGGTTATTCCTAAAGTTTGACTGCACGTGAGCCTTTACATTGTTGGTTGAACATAGCGCCAGGGTCAAGCATGCCTTCTTTGACCACGTGGCACCGGGGTTCGAATCGAAAATTGCTTGAATATCAGAGGAGAGGACTGAACCCTATGTTGTCATTTGCTCTACCAGGGATTGAAGCTGGTGGGTTGTATTAACTCGACCCTGTGCCTAACTCGCACACCAAAGGTGGCTCGGGTGACCAGGGGGATGAGCGCCAGCATCTTCGTCGACAACGCTGCATACAGGGACTTCCTCTTCTCCAAGTTTAAGCTCACCCCGGTGGACATGGAGAGCGCTTCGGTGGCCCTCGTCTGCCACCAGCAGAGGGTGCCGTTTATCATCATCAGGGCGCTCTCCGACCTGGCCGGCGGCGGCTCCGCCGAGTCCAATGAAGCCAGCACCTTTGTCTCCCTGGCGGCCGCGAACTCCATCACCGCGGTTATAGAGTTCATAAGGCGTCTGTAAGCCTGCGTGATCGAATGCCACGGCTGAGTCCACCTCCGATCCAAAGAACGTGGTCTTTGCACTGATCACCCAATAAATCGGCTCTTTTTTAGCACAGCGCAACGTGCTGAAAGGCCATTTGGCGAATGCATCGCGTGAACGCATAAGACAGTGTCTGTGAGTCCTACAGGTCAGCGTGTGCCGGCAGGGCAATTAAATGCTGTCAGTCTCTATCCCGTGGCCGATTGTCCGAAGATAAATCCAAATTGAGCCCTTGTTTGGACGGGAGTGCCTTGAATCTTCAACGCAACGTGCAGAAGTCTAGGCCGGCGCCGACCGACAGCCGCGCGCAGGGTATCGAGGATGATCTGGATCTGATGATGATCAGATCGTCCAAGTCGGCCGACCAGCGAGAAATCTCGAATCGAACCGAAAAAAAAATTAAAAAACGTGTGAAGGAAATTGTAGAAAGTGTATGTCAGTGATATTCGATGGGGATTGGAATGAGGACTTGAACTGTGGAGATAAAATGGAGGAGAGAGATCGGAAGAATCACAAGGGTGAACTCCAGCCATGAATCCACGATTCTACGTGTGGTTGGCCCGAAAAGGAGGATGAAGGTGACGGCGGGCATGGGAGTGTCTCTCTATCCTCTCTCCCATCTATCTCCCTCTTCTCTTCCCGTGTGTCTCTTTCTCCCCTTTGTCATCTCTCTACCTCTCTCTCTCTCTCTCTCTCTCCCTTCCTTCCTTCCCGTGTGTGTCTCTGTTAGGATCCACCTTCGACAAGAGTAGTAATTTGAAATAAGCAGGAGATATTGATATGAATCAAGAATTTCCCAAATTAACACCACGACTTAAAATTCTGAAATTGAATACCGAAGAAAGAATTAGAAGAACAAAAAGCAAGTACTCCACCGGAATAATCTTACAGAGCTTCCAAGAATTCGTCGAAATCCCTTATATTATGGCGGATAACAGCCAATTCTCTGCTGTAGGAATTCAGCGACTAGCCACCGGTGTAGAGAATCAGATGGAGAGAGATCTCAGAGAGAAAGAGGGATTGGAAGGAGAAAGAGCAGGGAGAATGAGTAGAGAGAAACAGGCTACGACAGTAGATTCCAGAGTAGGTTGACGGGTCGGGCTCCTCAGGCCCAGGCCCATCGGCTCGGCCCGTCACTTACTCCTTTCGAGCTCCCCTTATTTTCGTCTCCCCGTCTCTTTTCCCCTTGTTTCTCTTCCGCGGAGACTGGTTCTGCGGACAGAGGAGTCTATCACTCTCTCCCCTCTTCTCCCACTATCTCTCTATGTCTCTTCGTCTATCCCCGGTCTCTCTCTCTCTATCTTTCCTCTCTCCATCTCTATAACGGTGTCTCTGTTACGCAGCTTCCGATCTCTTCCTCTCTCCGTCTCTGCAATTCAGTCTCCCTGTCATGTTCCTCCCCGTCTCCTCTCTGAAACGCTGTCTGTCTCTGTGAGCGTCCTTCCCCTCTCTCTCTCTCCCCCTCTCTCCTCCTCTGCTCCTGCGTCTCTCTTTCAATATATCTTCTATCTCCCTCGTGTCTCAGTCCATGTCTCTCCTCTCTCCGTCTCTCTCCCTTCCTCTCTCTCTTCACCTTCTCTCTCTCTCTCTCTCTCTCTCTCTCTCTCGCTCTCTCTCTCTCTCTCTCTCTATTTGTCAAGTAATGCGTTCATATTTTTCCGGAGTCATCCCTCTCACGTCATTTCGTCTAAGGCAACATTCAGAGCTACAACTTTGATATAATCCTCTTGTAAGCACCAAGAGGCAACATAACATGTTGAAGACAGTCTAGAGGTTTCTTGCATCAGACAGCCGCAAAAATTTACTGTCAAGGACCGACACAACGCGTTCCCGCCGGGGTCTGTCGAATTTTTCACCATTTTTTCGGTATGTTTGTTCGTGATTATAAGATTATTTCCACAAAATTAAACTTTCCACAGCTAGGCAAATTCTATGGAATATTACCACATTTAACCTTTCGGATAATATGTATATACCGATAGATAGATAGCCTGGGCAACTCAGAAACTACAGATTCTCTGTGTCTCTGTGTAGGGACAAGTTCATTCCCATGGGAGCAAGCAATGGCGGGGGAGATCGGGCGCTGTGCGTGGTGTTCGTGGGCGTCGCGGGAGACTCTCATAGGTGCTGTTTTCTGCAAGTTGTTTGCATGCACGCCTTACACTATCCATTGAATTTGGTGCGAGGATAAAACGAAAAGATGTTGAATTTCTAAGGACGGGACTGGACCCTACGTTATCGTTTTCTCTACCAGGGACTGAAGCTCGATTGCGGTGCAAACTCGACTTTGTGCCCACCTCGCACCCTCACGGTGGCAGCGTAAAGTGACTTCCTCTTCTCCAAGTTCGAGCTCACCCCGGTGGAGATGGAGCACCATTCGGTGGCCCTCTTCTGCCACCAGCAGAGAATGATGTTCATCATCGTCAGGGCCCTCTCGGACCTGGCGTGCAGCGGCTCCCCCGATTCCAACGAGCCCAAAGTCTTCGTCCCTACAGCCACAGCCAATTTCGTCTCCGCGGCTGACTATTTCATCTGGCTGCTGTCAGCCCTCATGATGCGGGTGAATTATATGGCTTAGTCTGCCTTCGATTCCAGTGACGTGGTCGGGTCCTCATGGAATAACTTAGCCTTTTTCTTTCGACTTATATTTACGCATTTGAGATGACTGCCTATTAATCACCATTCCGCACGGACCGAATCGATCATGCAGTGAATGGTCCCATCTAAGTGTTTTTTTTATGACGTGTCATTAAGTCCCATCTAAGTGCCTAGAACCTAACGGTTAGGCCGTTCATCTAAGAGTTGACTTTTTTTCAGTAGTGCGGAAAACCTAAAGGTTGGGCCGGTTCAGGCCAAGAGCTATATAAGCAAGTGAGGAGATTGGATGGGCGGCCTGATGAGCGGTCCCCGATCCGGTTATTATCACATAGCCCCAATTGACCGTTTTAATATACCACAATTCATGACCGTCCACTCGAAGACGACAAAGAAAAAGTGGGAATTAAAGTTGACTATTTATTATACATATGTGGTTTCTATGCATATTTAATATGTAACAGATGGTCACATGTTACAGATAATGGTTTAATATAGACTTAGCACAGAAGTTAAAAGACTAAAATAAAATGAACAACTCACAACCAGAGATACAAAAAGCTTCATTAGACACTTTACTAGACATAATAAAAGTATAGAAGAACACTCCCCAAAACTTATAATACAGATCTCGTGACCTTTAAAAAACTTACTAATCTCTCCCCGACAAGTAAAAATGTGCTAGGATGAGAAGAGGTAGACTTTATTTATAATTAGCCTTACGCTGCCTCAGGAAACGTGCTACGACACTTCGGGAAACGTGTCAGCCGTTTCATCCTTAAAGTTGAAACGATTCGGCTGAATCGTTTATCACTTCTGATTCGGCGTGCCCATTAATAAGCCGTTTAGGGGCGTGAGAAGCGGTTCACGTCCTGGCCATCTTAAATGTCACATTCTCTCTCTCTCTCCTCCGCATTAAATGACGGTCTTCTCCGCTGCCGCTTATGAGCTGACCTGCTAGACGTGGTCAGTTTATGAGCCACGTGCCCAACACGTTGTCTCTCTCTCGCTCGCTCGCTCGATTACCGCTTCCGAGCTCGATACTACATCCAAACCGGCAATTGGAGTTGGCTGAGTCTAACGCTTCGTTCGCTCGTCGTCTTCTTACTCGAGGAGATGAGCAATCCGAATTAAAAGAATATAATTCTTCGCGGATTACTGTTTGAGCTGGAGGAGGTCGGCAAGAACAAGAAGATGGAGCCCTTCACTGCTGACGCAGAAAGCTAAGCCTTCAGAAGCGCGTACACACACCTCTGGCCGAAAAATATGAAAGGCATCCGTCATGAGCGCCTGTTGAGGCAGCGATTAAGGGGAAAGGGAAACACATAGTGAAGCAATGGGCATGACGTTCCATATCAGTTCGTTAGCGCCAGCAAGAGGGATGGATGATTCCTTTCCAATTTCCAATTTAAAATTTAAATTTAATGGAGCAATGTTTACGGATAGGTAGCCAGACAACGCTCATGAGTTGCAGTGGTCCTCCAATAAATGGCCATGAATGCATAAGTCGCTGTAAGACACCTATTGGCGCGGCACGTCTCGTAGAAGCGTCCAACTTGCGCAGATTTATGCTTCCCGTTTATAGCTTCTTATAGCGCAGCGTATACCTGATAGTAAAAACATACGGTCTCCGTAATTGACTATTGAGAACGTCTTCTCCGGACCGCGTCAAGGATTGCCTGCTAAGGAAATCTGCAGCTTGAAAGATGTGAGCATACGAAGTGGTCTGATCCGTCGCCGTAGGTTGATCTCTAACCAGTCAACAGGGGTTGGATTTTCGTTATTGATTTATAAGAGAAATCGCTTTCTAGAAGAAGATTTACTAAATTTACCGACGTGGGCGGATGAGCATTTTGCTTGGCTACCCTGACTAGAGTTACATGAATGACTCTAGACTTTAGTACAAACTTTGAAAAATATGGGTAAGCGTTCTGCCCGAACCAGTTCTTTACAACTGAGTTTTGAGTTAGCATTCGTTTTGAACAATTTTAGGGAATCTGGTGTTGTCCCTTGAATTCACGTTGGAGTACAAGGCAAGATGAGTGTTTCCACGTGTAGCCATAGGTTCACCCAATCATTTATGTTACTTTTTGGTCAACTGTAGGTCATTTTGTATTTGAGTAAAACATAAAGCCTAATCTCGCAATCGGCCTTTGGTAAATGGATGAAAGCAAATTGTTGGTGATAGACATATTCCGTGTATAGGAGGTAGATTCAGTGTAATCATGCTCAGATATCTATTTAGATATTATTACCCTCTAGTAGCTTTCCTCGAGAAGAGGTATTCGTTTGAATCCGGTGTAGTGATCCGTCATTTCTCTTTCATTTTTGTTCATCATTGTTTGTGGGTAACTGCCATTCTGCGAGTAGTCTTCGTGAGAACCTTCATAACTGAATTGGCAAAATATTCATGCTCTAAGTCACAGACATTGTAAGTTAAAATTCTCGTAAGTTACATAAATTATAAAATTGAATACTAAATAACTTCTTCAATAAAATTTAAAATTTCACATCTTACCGAGATGTGATGTCGCTATGCAGAGCCCAAATCACACAGCACATTTATACTAATTGAGCACAGGTTGGTGTTTATTTGGTCATTTTATATTGATTAATTTGATAATAAAGTCTGTACATTCTTGGACGTCACATATACGTGGTCAGAAGAAACAGCGTGAGAAAGAAATAAGCGACTACGAATGGCTTTTTATCTCTTCTCCAACCCCTTGATCTAAGAAATAGAAACTACAAGCCTGTAAAAGGAATTGGAAATTTTGCGTGATGCATCCCGATTTGGTATCTCGTTTTCATGGCTCCGTTGCGAAGGTGTTGACTGACCTAAGCTCAGCTAATAATATCCGACGACATAACAGACTCAAGTCAAAGCTTGGGACAAGTTTTCTTTCCCAACTTCTTCCATAAAATCTCTTGGGAGACAATGCCTCCAAGGTACCCCGCCAGAGTTCACTGATATAGGGTATTCAGAAAGACGAGCCTACCATGAACCATCTACAATTGTCAAATGATCGCAGACAGTTCTCACATGACGATGTGGATTTGTGTTTCCGAGGGCTTTAACGAAGTCAACTTATTGACAGAAATAATAGAATGCGCAGGAGGGTATCCTGCCGCAGGTCAGAGTAGAGAGCATCCGGAGCCGATGATCCGGCGCCTTATCGAGGGAAAAGGGCTTTTCTTGTTCTTGATGACACATGGACGGGAGATGTGCGGGAAAACCTATTCCGAAAACCCTTTCTGGGCGCCGAATCTGGGAACAAGGTGTTAATAACCACTCGACTCGAAGCTGTGGAGAGGCAGGTGGGAACATTGGACCTTTCATCATGTGGAACGGATAACGGCCCTGGACGGTTTCTCCTTGTTCCATTATAAGGCCCTTGGAGATGAGAGAGGAGACTTGTACTCTAGCTTGTCTAGTGGTCAAATTATCAAGAAATGTGAGAGTCTCCTTCATTGATCAAAGTCAAAATAGGCGGGCTTTGATGACTTGTGGACAGGAACAAGCGGGAATCGGAGGAAAGTTGATGACGCAGCCACCACATGGGCAAGATTATTTTTCTATCCCCAAGATGATGAAAATGACATCTTATGATATCGACCGTAGCGTGTAAAGACACTTAACCACTGAATGACCCGTAAACAACACTACATACGTTAACAGTTTGAAAACGCCATAGCTTTAAGACTAGAAAATCCCTGATTCAAAAGAACTTACTGCCTTTCGGAAATCCTTTTTGTGCCCTTACTTCCTTTTCATGGTAGATGGAATTCATTTTCTCATGTAGATACGATGCAAATGGTCTTACATAGTGAATGCCACGTTCACTTAAACTATGCCAATGAAGAGCGCAGGGATAACCACGCATACTTGCCGCCTCCCAGCGCACGCTGCAGCTCACGGGCGCTATGCGGCATTCACCGATCGCCAGACCGCGGCTAGCTAGAAGCTTCCGCAGCAACCACAGATATGAAATCAGCCGATTCCATTTCCACATTCGAAAGTGTATTTGGGATTACTTCGCGTTTGTCATCAGTCCGCAAGGAGGGGATAGATCTTGTCGTAAATGCCTTTCTATCATGTGCATTAACTTCCCAATTGGGGCTGGGTAGCTTGGTGAGGTTGACCTTCTTTACGGCCTCAAACTGTCTTCATGCCGGTTATCCAAAAACGGATCAGATTCTAAAGGATGTCTCGTCTCAGGGCCAGAGCCATGTGCACGGTACCGAGGAATCGGAGATAAGATCAGCCATGCCCGATCCGATCTGCTGGAAGGGTCGAACAAAGCTAAAAAAAATGTCAAAAGCTATGAAACAATAGGATTTTTCCAGTCATATCGGTGAAAATCAATCTTTATTGTCCGATTCCCCGAACTGTGACCCATGAGAGAGTGAGGGGGTCTTCCCTTGAACTTTACGATTGTCACAATGTCATGACAGCTCAAACGAACTATTTCACTGTATACGTCAGAATTCGATCTCCCTAGTTTCTGTGGGCGTCCGACGCGCCGAAAGAAGTTGACCAACACAAAAGCGTTCACACGCTTTCGACGAATTGGATCAGCTCGTGTAGGTCTATTTATCCTCCACCTTCCAAGCTTCGAGCTGGAATCCCATGCGCATCTCTCTCTCTCTCTCCCTCCCTCCCTCCCTCTATCCACGTCTAAACCCGCAATTGGACTGCACATGGCATCGCCACTGCTTTCGCTCGTCTCCTTATTCCTAGAGAAGCTGAACGATTTGAAACACCCGGAAGTGACGATCAGCGGTTTACAGTTCGTGCTGGAGGAGCTCGAGGAGAAGATCAAGGAGATCAGACACTTCGTCCCCAACGCAGAGACCCAGGCCTTCAGTAGCGCGTGCACCCGCCTCTGGCTAAAAGCGCTGAAAGACGTGGTGTACGACGCAGATGACATCCTAGACGACTGCGCGATCGCCAGAGAAATCGTGTCGGTACAGCCGGAAACGTCGTCCTCGACCAACGTGGTACGCCCTCATTTTAACTTTCCATTATCTTTCACGAGTCTTATTGGATTTGAACACAAAATGGAGATGAGGATAAAGAGTATAATCTCAAGGCTGGAGAAGATCTCCAAAGAGAAGGCCGAGCTGCGCTTGACGCCCACCGACGATGATTTCTCAACGACAGTCAACAGCTTTCAGACATCATCTCTATTCGATCCAGAATTCAAAGGTCCTACGCTAAAATTACAGTTAAAAAAAATACTGGGACGACTTCAGGGAGATGAGAACAAGGGCAAGCTGATAGCAATCACGGGGATGGGGGGAATCGGAAAGACTACTCTAGCTAAAGCTATATTCAACGATGGTTTCATCGAAGCAAGTTTTCGCATGAAGATTTGGATCTGCGTTTCCAAGTACTTCAACCATATTAAGATTTTGAAAGAGATGATAGCACACGCAGGTGGGGACCCCCGGGTTAGTGACAGTAAGGAACAACTGGCCTTGATCCTAGGCAGCCTTATCAAAGACAGGAAAATTTTTCTTGTTCTGGATGATGTCTGGACGGCAGAGGTGTGGGAAGATCTACTCCGAGGACCCTTGCAACGCAGTGACGCTGGCACCATGGTGTTGATAACGACTCGTCGCGATACCCTGGCAAGGCAGATGGGGGCGTTGCACGTTCATCCTGCCGTGAGAATGTCCGGTGCTGAAAGCTTCCGCTTGTTATACAAGATGGTTTTCGGAAATGGGGAGAAAGAACAGTGGGGAGCTCTTCAAGATGTCGGCGTTAAAATTGCCGAGAGATGCAAGGGCGTCCCTTTAGCAATAAAGACGATCGGAGGAGTTCTGCGATGCAAGGATAGAAACATACAAGAGTGGGAGGAGATACTCGAAGATCCAATATGGTCTACATCCATCTTCCCAGACGAGGAGGAAACTGTTATGAAACCTTTGTATTTGTCTTACAGGGATCTCCCCTCTAGCATCAAGCAGTGTTTTTTATACCTCTCGTTATTTCCCGAGGACTTCGTGTTTGCCCGTCCCAGTGTCGTGCAGTACTGGGCAGCTGAGGGTTTCCTAAAATCAGAGGGCTCTTTCACCGTTGAAGAGGTTGGAACAAAACATTTCGATGAGCTGGCAGGTAGGGGTCTACTGCAGCCACAGCTGTCACCGATAGAGGGGGCCCTGTGCAAGATGCACGACATTGTGCGTTCTCTCTGTCAGTATCTGGCGGAAGGTGAATGCCTATTCGGCGAGATGCCGAGACCGCAAGGCAGGTCCGGAAAGCTCCGTCGGCTGTCAATGGTGGATTGTGATTTTGCCGTAGACATCCATCTCTTGAAAAGAGAACAACGCCTGAGGACACTCCTTATTCGTAGCAACCCATACGGAGGGGCAGTTCTGAGACAGGATGTTGTTGAAGCTCTTACGTATCTGAGAGTTTTAGATGTCAGTGAGACACCAATTGAGGAACTGCCGCACTTCATCACGAAGCTTCGGCACCTGAGGTACCTCAACGTCTCTGGGACTCCAATTGGGGCGTTACCAGAGTCGATAGGCGACATGAAAAGCCTTCAATTCCTATTCTTGAAGAACTGCAGGAACATATCGTCTCTTCCAGATGGCATAACGCAGCTTAGAAATCTGAGGTGCCTTCTGATGAATGAGGGACCTGTCATCGACCAGATGCCAAAGGGAATTGGCGGACTTCATCAGCTGCGAGATCTGAATGAGTTTGTTGTGGACAAGCAGGAGGGAAGTCTGCGAGATCTGGGGCCTCTTTCAAACTTGAGACTGCTGGTGATCACCAAATTGGAAAGGGTATCAGAAAGAACGCAAGCAAGAAGTGCTCTTCTCGAAAATAAAACCTCCATGATTTACCTAAGCTTCGAGTGGACCTTCCCCCCCGTAGATACTACGACTATTGCCCAAATAATGAGCATGCCCGATATCTTTGATGAGCTATGCCCCTCCCCCTTCCTGCAAATGCTCAACGTTGTTGGATATCTTGGCCTCACCCTCCCTCGTTGGATGTGGCCTTCGTCCTCATTTGGTGTCTCTCCGATCCATAATCTCACACATATAATGATGACCAACTGCGTGAATTTCTCTCGGCTTCCTCCACTCGGACTTCTCCCTCATCTGAAGGCCATCTGGATGAGGGGTTGCTCCCAGCTCGTAAGCATCGGAACCGAGCTCGCAAACCCTACTATTTCCCCAGATCCATCTTCTTCTACCTGTTCTTCCACTAAAACTGGTGGTTCAACTGCTATTCTCTTCCCCAAGCTCGAATCCTTCACCCTTATAGAAATGCCGAATCTTGAAGCATGGTCCTGGAAAACAGACAATGGGACAAGCATGATGGCCTTTCCTTCACTTAAAGTTCTGTACCTCGAGGACTGCCCCAAATTAAGATGCATCCCCGATGGCTCTTGGACAAGACTCGACAGTGTATTCATCTTCAACTGCCCTTCAATCCTGGAGGTGGGGAGTCTTATTGCTCCGGAAATATTGCATGTGAGGGATGACATCTCGGAACACCTCCCGCCATGGTTGGAGCGTGTCTGCATCGATCCCACGGATGAGGTGTCATTTCTTCTCCTCAAGGTCAGGTTGAGTCTGCTCCGGAGAATGTTACAACAGAGAGAGGCGGGCAGCGACGACCCAGACGGTGGCTGGAATGTCGTTAAACGATTTCCTCGTGGTTATGTTGTCGCAACCGATGACGAAACAACGTTTTTCTCCTACAGCGAAGGTCAACAATTCTTCAACACCAACGTGCAAGTTGGTCGCTAAAGGTGAGGGTATCTGCTGGGGCAGCAGTAAAGAAGGATGACCGACCGATCCCATAGATGAGGCGTTGTTCCTTCACAAGGTCAGGTTGAGTGTAATTGGGATAATTTGTTGAAACAGAAAGATGGAGAGGGCAACGATCCGGAAGATGGCCAACATATCGCCAGCTACATCGGTGTCCGCCAAGATAGCACTTTAGTCACTGAGCTACGTCCTCCGCCCTCCATAAGGATCTTTCGCATCGTCGGCTACATCGGGCTCACTCTCCCTCCTTGGCCCTCGACGACCACTGCAGTGTCATATTCATCACCTGTTGTTGGAGATAAGCTTGACGGTTACGGGGGATTTCCGTAACGATAGAGCGTTACAATGTAACGCCTCCATTGAAGCCTATAAATAGGCATGTAAGCCCCGAGTTGGGTGTGGAATCAAGAGAGTTGCATTTGAATTGTTCCCGTTTTTTGATTTCTCCGTCCATCAGGGTGGCGGGCTCCTCCCGTCACCCTGCCCCTCTCTCTCTTTCCCCTTCTTGATTTCTACACCTGTCTCACTCATCGTTTGCCAGGAGTTCCAATTAGTCTCAGCCTCCCCCATGCTTGGAACTACGTCGTCCCAGGTCCCTATTGACCTCGTGTCGGAAGCATCGTGCCAGAGCAGTTTTTGAACCCATCGCCTTCTACACGCCATTCCTCGTCCTTCCGCTCTTCTTCTGATCCTACCTCGTCCGGTGGTCAGATGGCTACTCTGTTTCCTCATTCGGAACCTTTCTCTCTCATAAATATGAGAAACCTGGAGACGTGTGCCACTGGAAAGCAGAACGTACCTTAGCAACAACGGAGTTTCTCCCCGTCTCTGAGAACTACTCCAGATGACAGTCCAGTCACGCCTTCGATAATGGAGACACGGCTCAGGAAAATTACGTCCGAAGAACTCTTTGCGTCATTCGGGTTCGCCGGGAAACTGGCTGTCAGGCCTGTCCACGGATCCACGCCAAAGATGGAGGAAGAGATATCCCACACAGCCAACGTTTTCGTTTCTTTCAAAGTAGACGTCTCCGTCACCGTGGTTCTCGACTCAATCCAGATTTTGCGATCCCGCATGATGCGAGTAAGCAACACACCTACAGTCGGAAGATTCCGTTAACGCTGTCGTCGAGTCCGCACGTTAAATCAGCCAGTTCCTTTCCATATCTGAAAATGCATTGTGGATTACTTCGTGTTTGCGATCAGTCCGCAGGAAGCGGATAGACCTTGTCGTTAATTAGTTCCTATCACGTGCATTAACTCCTAAATGTGGCCTGGATCACGTCACAACGTTCACCTTTTTTTCGCCCTTAAAATGTCTCAGTACCGGTTAGCCAAAAATGCATCAGATTTTAAAGGCTGCCTCGTCTCAGTGCCAGAGCCATGTGCACGGTAGTACCGACAATTGGGTGACCGAACCAGCCATCATGTCTAGCCTGAGCTCGTGCAAGGCTCGAAGTCAGCTAGAAATGGGATCGTCTGAGCGACATCAGTGATACTGAATTTCTTGATTGTCGGCTTCTTCGAACTGTGACCCATTAGAGAGGGAGAGGTCTTCCCTTGAACGTCCGGACGGTGTCAAACAGTCATCATAGCTCAAACTCGGTTTTTCATCTTAAACGTCCGAAATCAATCTCCCTAGTTTCTGTGCGCGCCCACCGCGCCGAAAAAAACTCGACAAACACAAAAACGTTCACACGCCCTCATAGTAGTACCGAGGAATGGGCGACCGGATCAGCCAAGCCCGATCTTATCAGCTGGATGGCTCAAAGTCAACTAAAAATAATGTCAAAACCTACGTAGAAATGGGAACCTCTGGTGACATCGGTGAAAATCAATTTCTTGACCGCCCGATTCTTCAAAGTCTGACCCATTAGAGAGGGAGCGGGTCTTCCCTTGAACGTTCGGACGGTATCACATTGCCATCACAGCTAAAACTCAGTTTTTCATTTTATACGTTCGAAATCTATCTCCCTAGTTTCTGCGCGCGTCCAACACGCCGAAAAAAGTTGACAAAACACAAAACCGTTCACACGCTTTCGGCGAAATGGATCAGCTGGAGCAGGTTTAGTCATCGTCAACCTCTCTCTCTCTCTCTCTCTCCCTCCTATCCTCCCTATAACGCTTCTTCTCTCTTGTGCACCCACCACCACATCTAAACTCTCACTTGTATCACGATATGGCGGCTCCTCTGCTTTCGCTCGTCTCTTTATTCCTAGAGAAGCTTAGCAATTTGAAACACGCGGAAGTGACGCTCAGCGGGTTACAGTTCGCGCTGGAGAAGCTCGAGGAGAAGATCAAGGAGATCAGACACTTCGTCCCCGACGCAGAGACCCAGGCCTTCACCAGTGAGTACACCCGCCTATGGCTGAAAGCGCTGAAAGACGCGGTGTACGACGCAGATGACATCCTAGACGACTGCGCGATCGCCAGAGAAATGGTGTCGGGACAGCCGGAAACGTCCTCCTCGACCAACGCGGTACGCCCTCGTTTTTCCTTTCCGTTGTCTTTCACGAGTCAGATTGGATTTGAACATATAATGGAGATGAGGATAAAGAGTATAATCTCAAGGCTGGAGAAGATCTCCAAAGAGAAGGCCGAGCTACACCTGACGCCCACCGATGATGATTTCTCAACGACAGGCAACATCTTTCAAACATCATCTCTAGCCGATCCAGAATTCAAAGATCCTACGCTAAAATTACAGTTAAAAAAAATACTGGGACGACTTCAGGGAGATGAGAACAAGGGCAAGCTGATAGCAATCACGGGGATGGGGGGAATCGGAAAGACTACTCTAGCTAAAGCTATATTCAACGATGGTTTCATCGAAGCAAGTTTTCGCATGAAGATTTGGATCTGCGTTTCCAAGTACTTCAACCATATTAAGATTTTGAAAGAGATGATAGCACACGCAGGTGGGGACCCCCGGGTTAGTGACAGTAAGGAACAACTGGCCTTGATCCTAGGCAGCCTCATCAAAGACAGGAAAATTTTTCTTGTTCTGGATGATGTCTGGACGGCAGAGGTGTGGGAAGATCTACTCCGAGGACCCTTGCAACGCAGTGACGCTGGCACCATGGTGTTGATAACGACTCGTCGCGATACCCTGGCAAGGCAGATGGGGGCGTTGCACGTTCATCCTGCCGTGAGAATGTCCGGTGCTGAAGGCTTCCGCTTGTTATACAAGATGGTTTTCGGAAATGGGGAGAAAGAACAGTGGGGAGCTCTTCAAGATGTCGGCGTTAAAATTGCCGAGAGATGCAAGGGCGTCCCTTTAGCAATAAAGACGATCGGAGGAGTTCTGCGATGCAAGGATAGAAACATACAAGAGTGGGAGGAGATACTCGAAGATCCAATATGGTCTACATCCATCTTCCCAGACGAGGAGGAAACTGTTATGAAACCTTTGTATTTGTCTTACAGGGATCTCCCCTCTAGCATCAAGCAGTGTTTTTTATACCTCTCGTTATTTCCCGAGGACTTCGTGTTTGCCCGTCCCAGTGTCGTGCAGTACTGGGCAGCTGAGGGTTTCCTAAAATCAGAGGGCACTTTCACCGTTGAAGAGGTTGGAACAAAACATTTCGATGAGCTGGCAGGTAGGGGTCTACTGCAGCCACAGGTGGCACCGATAGAGGGGGCCCTGTGCAAGATGCACGACATTGTGCGTTCTCTCTGTCAGTATCTAGCGGAAGGCGAATGCCGCTTCGGCGAGATGCCGAGACCACAAGGCAGGTCCGGAAAGCTCCGTCGGCTGTCAATGATGGACTGTGACTTTGCCATAGACATCCATCTCTTGAAAAGAGAACAACGCCTGAGGACACTGCTTATTCGTAGCAACCCATACGGAGGGGCAGTTCTGAAACATGATGTTGTTGAAGCTCTTACTTATCTGAGAGTTTTAGATATCAGTGAGACACCCATTGTGGAACTGCCACGCTTCATCACAAAACTTTTACATCTGAGGTACCTCAACGTCTCTGGGACTGCCATTGGGGCGTTGCCAGATTCGATTGGTGACTTGAAAAGCCTGGAGTTCCTCTTACTGAAGAAATGCAAGAACATCTCGTCTCTTCCAGATGGCATTACGCAGTTGCGAAATCTGAGGTGCCTCGAGATGACTGAGGGTCCTGCAATCGATCAGCTGCCACAGGGAATCGGCGGACTGCATCAGCTGCGAGCTCTGAAGGATTTTGTCGTGGACAAGCGGGAAGGGACTCTTCAAGAATTAGAACCTCTTTTACATTTGAGATCGCTGGTGATCACCAAATTGGAGAGGGTGATAGACAGAACGAAAGCCAGAAGTGCCCTCCTCGAAAATAAAACCTCCATGATTTACATATCCTTCGAGTGGACCTTCCCCCCCGTGGATACTCCGACTGATGACCAAATAAAGAACATGTCCTATACCTTTGATGAGCTATGTCCCTCACCCTCCCTTGAGATGCTCAACGTCGTTGGATACCTTGGCCTCAGACTCCCCTGTTGGATGTGGCCTTCGCCGTCATCTGGCGTCTCTCCCATCCATAGTGTCACAATTATAACTATGAGCAATTGCATGTGCCTCTCTCAGCTTCCTCCACTCGGACTTCTCCCTCATCTAAAGACCCTCTGGATCAAGGGCTGCTTCCAGCTCGTAAGCATCGGAACCGAGCTCGCAAACCCTGCTACTTCCCCGCATCCATCTTCTTCTACTGCAACTGGTGGCACAACTGCTGTTCTGTTCCCCAAGCTGGAAACCTTTGCTCTTGTAGAAATGCCCAACCTTGAAACATGGTCCTGGAAAACAGACAACGGAACCAGCATGCTGGCTTTTCCTTCACTCAAAGTTCTGTACCTAGACGGCTGCCCCAAATTGAGATGCGTCCCTGATATCTCTTGGAGACGGCTCGAGCACATATTCGTCTACAATTGCCCTTCAATTCTGGAGGTTGGTGGCGTTACTGCTCCGGAATCATTGTCTGTAAGAGATGACAGCTCGGAGGACGTCCCGCCATGGTTAGATCAGGTCTGTGTCAATCCCACGGATGAGGTATCAATCCTTTTCCTCCATGTCAGGTTGAACCTGCTCAAGAAAATTTTACAACAGAGAGAGGCGGATGTCAACAACCCAGATGCCGGCTGGAATGTCGTTAAACGATTTCCTCGTGCTTGCGTTGTCGCAACAGACAATGAAGAAATGTTTTTCACCTACACCCAACATGAATCATTATTCGAGACCAACGTGCAGCTCGCTTAAGATGAGGGCATCTGTTGAGGCAGAGATAAAGCAGAACGGGCAGTCCATTGTGAATAACAGGCAGATCCCTCGGATGAGGCATCGGTACTTCTCCTCAAGGTCAAGTTGAGTCTGCTCAGAAAGGCGGCTTGCATATTGTCGGCTACATCGGTATTCTCTAAGCTGGTGGAGAAGATCGCTCCTGTAGTCACTGAGCTACGCCCCCCACCCTCTGTAGGGATCCCTGGCATCGTTGTCTACATCGGACTCGCTCTCCCTCCTTCGACGTTGTCCTCCACGACCACTGCGGTCTCTCATATTCATCACCTGATTGACTCATTGTTTACCAAGAGTTTTGATAAGTCTCAATTCCTCCCATGATTGGGACTGCTTTTTCGTCACAGGATCGTGGGAAGCATCGCTCCTGAGCAGGTATTGGGCCCATCTCTTTCTACACGCCATTCCTCGTCCTTCCCCTCTTCTTCTTATTCCACTTTAACCCGTGGTTATATATGACCGCTCTGTGTCCTAATTTGTAACCTTTCTCTCTCATAAATATGCCAAACCTGGAGACGTGTGGCACTGGAACGCAGTACTATAGCAACTGCGGAGGTTCTCCCCGTCTCCGAGATGTACCCTAGAGAGGAGTCTAGTCACCTATTGGGACGCCTGCGACAATGGAGACATGGCTCAAGAGAACTGCGTCCGAAGCTCCCTTCGCGAGATTAAGCTTCGCCAGGAAACCGTCCGTCAGGCCTGTCCAAGGATCCACGCCGAAGATGGAGGGACAGAGATCCCACACAACCGACGCTTTCGTCTCTTTCCCCGTAGACGCCTCCGTTACCGTGGTTCTCGAGTCAGTCAAGATTTTGTGATCCGCTACTCGCCTAATGGCAAGGATTCCATTAATGACGTCGTCGAGCCCGCACGTCAAATCAGCCGATTCCTTTCCGCATGTGAAAATGAATTGGCAACTACTCCACGTCTGGCATCAGTCCGCAAAAAGCGGATAGATCTCGTCGTCATTGCGTTTCTAACACGTAAATTAACTCCCGAATGTGGCCAGAGTCGTTTCCCGAGGTTGACCTTCTTTACATCCTTAGACCATCTCAAAGCTGGCTCTCCGAAAGCAGAGCATGTCCTAAATGTTGCCAGAGCCAACGTATCAGTCAACGTCAATCCTTTGAACTGAGACCCATGAGAGAGTGAGCGGGTCCTCCCTTGAACGTTCGGACGGTGTCACAATTTCATGACAGCTCAAGAGCGGTATTTTATTTTGATACGTTCGAAATCGATCTCCCAAGTTTCTGTGGGCGTCCAACGCGCCCAAAGATGTTGACCAATGCAGAAACCTTCACTCGCTTTCGACGAATCAGAACAATTAGAGTAGGTCTCTTCATCCCCTACCTTCGCAGCTTCGAGCTGGAACCCTGTTCGACGCGCATCTCTCCGTCTCTCTCTCTCTCTCTCTCTCTATCTAAATTGCTATCCTCCCTCTGTAACCCTTTTCTTTCTTCAGCACTCGCCACCAAATCTGATCCCGCGATTAGATTAGGATATGGCAGCGCCGCTGCTTTCGCTCGTCTCTTTATTCCTAGAGAAGCTTAGCAATTTGAAACGCGAGGAAGTGACGTTGAGCAGCTTACGGTCCGCACTGGAGAAGCTCGAGGAGAAGATCAAGGAGATCAGACACTTCGTCCCCGACGCAGAGACCCAGGCCTTCACCAGCAAGTACGCCCGCCTCTTGCTGAATGTGCTGAAAGACGCGGTGTACGACGCAGATGACATCCTCGACGACTACGCGACCACCGGGGAAATGGTGTCGGTACAGCCGGAAACGTCCTCCTCGAACAACGTGGTGCGCCCTCGTTTTTCCTCTTCATTACCTGTCAGAAGTCATACTGAATTTGAACATAAAATGGAGATGAGGATAAAGAGCATAATCTCAAGGTTGGAGAAGATCTCCAAAGAGAAGGCCGAGCTGCGCTTGACGCCCACCGATGATGATTTCTCAGCGATAGGCAACAACTTTCAGACATCATCTCTAGTCGATCCAGATATTACTTCGTCTGCACTTGAATTACAGTTAAAAAAATTACTGAGTCAGCTTGTGGGGGATGAGAACGAGGGCAAGCTGATAGCGATCACGGGGATGGGGGGAATCGGAAAGACTACTCTTGCTAAAGTTATATTCAATGATGGATTCATCGAAGCCAGTTTTCGCATGAAGATTTGGATCTGCGTTTCAAAGTACTTTAACCATGTCAAGATTTTGAAAGAAATCATAGCGCATGCAGATGGGAACCCCCGGGTTAGTGACAGTAAGGAACAGCTGGCCTTGATCCTAAGCAGCCTCATTAAAGACAAGAAAATTTTTCTGGTTCTGGATGACGTCTGGACGACAGAGGTATGGAAAGATCTACTCCAAGGGCCCTTTCAAGGCGCCGCTGCTGGCAGCAGGGTGATAATAACGACTCGATTCGAGTCCGTGGCGAACCAGGTGGGGGCGTCGCTCATTCACCATGCCCAAAGAATGACTGGTTTGGAGGGCTTCCACTTGTTATACAAGATGGCGTTCAGAAACGGGGAGCAAGAGCAGTGGGAAGCCCTGCAAGATGTCGGCATTAAAATTGCCGAGCGATGCAAGGGCGTCCCTTTAGCAATAAAGACGATCGGAGGGGTTCTGAGACGCAAGGATAAGAACGTACGAGAGTGGGAGGAAATACTCGAAGATCCGATATGGTCTGCATCCATCTTCCCAGACGAGGAGGAAAGCATTATGAAGCCTTTGTATTTGTCTTACAGGGATCTGCCCGCAAGCATCAAGCAGTGTTTTCTGTACCTCTCGCTGTTCCCCGAGGACTTCGTGTTCGTGCGTCCCAGAGTTGTCTCATACTGGGTTGCGGAGGGTTTCCTGAAACCAGAGGGCACTTTGACCATGGAAGACGTAGGAACGAGGTATTTCGATGAGCTGACCAGTAGAGGTCTTCTGCAACCACAGCTCTCAGCGATAGAGGGGGCTCTGTGCAAGATGCACGACATTGTGCGTTCTCTCTGTCAGTATCTAGCGGAAGGCGAATGCCTCTTCGGCGAGATGCCGAGACCGCAAGGCAGGTCCGGAAAGCTCCGCCGGCTGTCAATGGTGGACTGTGATTTTGCCATAGACATCCATCTTTTGAAAAGAGAACAACGCCTGAGGACACTCCTTATTCGTAGCAACCCATGCGGAGGGGTAGTTCTGAAACAGGATGTTGTTGAAGCTCTTACCTATCTGAGAGTTTTAGATGTCAGTGATACGCCCATTGAGGAACTGCCGCACTTCATCACGAGGCTTCGACACCTGAGGTACCTCAACGTCTCTGGGACTCCCATTGGGGCGTTGCCAGAGTCGATAGGCGACATGAAAAGCCTTCAATTCCTATTCTTGAAGAACTGCCGAAACATCTCGTCTCTTCCAGATGGCATAACGAAGTTGAGAAATCTGAGATCCCTTCAGGTGAATGAAGGAACTGACATCGACCAGTTGCCAAGGGGAATCGGCAGACTGCATCAACTGAGAGCTTTGAATGAGTTTGTTGTGGACAAGCGGGAGGGAAGTCTACGAGAATTGGGGCCTCTTTCACAACTGAGATTATTGGTGATCACCAAATTGGAGAGAGTCTCAGAAGGAACGCAAGCCAGAAGTGCTTTCCTCGAGAATAAAACCTCAATAAACTACATAAGCTTCGAGTGGTCCTTCCCTCCTGTGGAAACTACGACTGCTGACCGGATAATGAACATGCCTGATATATTTGATGAGCTATGCCCCTCACCCTCCCTGCAGATTCTCAACGTCGAGGGATACCTTGGTCTCACCCTCCCTCGTTGGATGTGGCCCTCGTCGTCGTCTGGCGTCTCTCCCATCCAAAATCTCACTCATCTAACAATGACCAGGTGCATGAATTTCTCTCAGATTCCTCCGCTCGGACTTCTCCCTCATCTGAAGGTTCTCGGGCTCGATTATTGTCCCCAGCTCGTAAGCATCGGAACCGAGCTCGCAAGCCCATCTGTTTCTCCACATCAATCTTCCTCAACCTCTTCTTCCACTGCAACTGGTGGCCCACCTGCTATTCTGTTCCCCAAGCTGGAATCTTTCTCTCTCGTAGAGATGTCAAACCTTGAAACATGGTCCTGGAAAACAGACAACAGAACCAGCATGCTGGCTTTTCCTTCACTCAAAGTTCTGTACCTAGACGGCTGCCCCAAATTGAGATGCGTCCCTGATATCTCTTGGAGACGGCTCGAGCACATATTCGTCTACAATTGCCCTTCAATTCTGGAGGTCGGTGGCGTTACTGCTCCGGAATCATTGTCTGTAAGAGATGACAGCTCGGAGGACGTCCCGCCATGGTTAGATCAGGTCTGTGTCAATCCCACGGATGAGGTGTCAATCCTTTTCCTCCATGTCAGGTTGAACCTGCTCAAGAAAATTTTACAACAGAGAGAGGCGGATGTCAACAACCCAGATGCCGGCTGGAATGTCGTCAAACGATTCCCTCGCGCTTACGTTGTCGCAAGGGATGATGAAACTATGTTCTTCTCCTACACCAAACACAAATCACTATTCCACACCAGCGTGCGGCTCGCCTAAGGTGAGGGCATCTATTGGGGCAGCAGTAAAGCAGAATGGATAGGACACTGCGAATGAGAAGCCGTTCCCATTGATGAGGCGTCGTTCCTTCTCAATGCCAGGTTGAGTCTGCACAGGAAGGTGGCTACATCGGTGTTTGCTACGCTGGTGGAATAATGGGGATCAAAGAAGTGGGCAAGCACCTCCACATCACCAGCACATCGGCCCAAGTCCATTACGCCATAACTTTCTTCTTTAGCTATTTCCTTTTCTAATCATCCAAGTGGTTATCAATAACTTTGTGTTGCCCTAAGGACGATTAGACAGAGGTGAACGAAGTTTTGAGGTTTACCTCGTATTGCTCCGCAAGGAGAGGCCGAGGGGGTCAGCTACCCATCGCCACCGCCGCCACCCCCCGTCACACAGTCACCGCCATTCGCCGGCTGCCCCTTATCGCCCGTCGCCGTCACCGCCCGCTGCCACCGATCCCCCGTCGCCACTGTCGCCGTCACCATCTGCTGCCATCCTCTGCCCCGTCACTGTCGCCGCCGTCCGCCATCACCATCCGCTGCCGCGGCCAGCATCCCTACCTCCGCCTCCGGTTATGCCCCCGGTTCGTAGCATCATGAACCGCTGCACTGACCCGGTTCCACCCGGCCAGACCGCCCACATCTGTCCGGCCCAACCCAGCTCGAACCCCTCGGTCCGAGCAAACTTGCCGCCCGTCCGAGCCACTGTGGAGCATTTGGTTCGAGTCGGTTCGCCTCGCCGGGTTCGAGCCATTCGGATAATCTGGTCCACGCCAGCCGCCTCATCTGGTTCAAACCAGTCTCCCTCCCCCCCCCCCTTCCACCCCAAAAGACCAGGTTAGCAGGGTCAACAGTCAACGTTCAACTTGATGCAAGAATGAACGAGCTTTCAATCAGTTTCCTTCAAAATTATCTGTTGACATCGGAAGAACTTCTAAGAAAAGAAAAAAACACACGTAGCATTGACTATGCACAAGGGTGGGGAGAGGCAAAACAAAAACATTTGGGGGAGATGACAAACCAACCAAAACACCATCAGTTAAGAGAGAGAGAAGAGAGAGAGAGAGAGAGAGAGAGAGAGAGAGAGAACCTGCCCCTACCAGGAGGGAAGAGGACAACATCTCATATTTTCTGCAGATCTATTTTTTTTGGAAAAAAAGAATCAAATCATGAGTTTTTCTTGGTTATCACAGTCTGACCTTATTTTCATGAAATTGTTTGATGACATCATTCAGTTAGCAGAATGTTGTTAGAAGAAATAGTTCAAGAAGCTCGAAACTCAACTGCTTCAAGTGAACTGACGACTGCACCCAAGAAGCCAAGACTCAACAGCTAGGAGGAAAAACAATGACCACATTTGGGGCCATATTCAGAGAGCAATATAAAGGCTGATCTAGTAAACTCACTTGAAGAAAGTAATAAACATCTTCGGCACATTATTAATGCTCCTTCCTGCCAATAAACCCAACAAGCACTGCAGGGGCATTTTCTACATGAAACAACAATGCTTGTTCAATAGTCAACATTGACCTGACAGACCAAATGGTTACAATTTCTCTAGGGTTTTCTTCATTAAGCTTTTGTTCACAGAAAAATAAACGAAAATTTCCCTCGCAGATTATTAGCTCATGGACAAATTCAACACAATGGCCAGCTTCTTGTCATTTTGCATCTATCAACAAGGTTTCATCACTAACTAGCTCATCCTTTGGGGTTGGAGCAAAAGTTGGGCATCTTCGACTTAGATGCTTGGTGATGAAGATACCATCAGGAAAAAGTATCTAGAAAAATGACATGAAATAAGTGAGAAGTTGCATTGTACTTCAAGGGAGAAAAATGGTCAAAGCTTCTTAATTTGGTTAAATTACGATCTTCCACCAGACCTCAATCTTTTTTGTATATCGCTTGCAATTCTACACTACTGACTTCATGTCTGTAAGGTGAAACAAAGTGGACCAGATCCTTCAAAGCATTGAAACAAGTCGCACTTTACTTGGTACATGTGAAGCCAACAATAAGACAATAAATAAATACAAAGAATACATTGAGTACAACTAGAGATCTATTTGACATGATTATTTATTTATTCAGGAAGATAGAAGCAAAAACAAAAATTATGGAAGAAATCATGACTAGCTTGTTGTCTAACCATTAATTAAGAAAATAATTTTCATTTGCATATTATGAAGATGTGTTGTGTCTAAATCTGTAAGTCAATAAATCTCTAGTGTCAGAATTTCACTAGCATGAGTATGATTTTAACATGGTGAGCCCAAGTAAGATGTTAATACCTCCAAGGGGGTTGTTCCAATGTGTAGATCTTGATTGACAATACATGATTAGAGCTTTATTATGAATAGATGGATATAATGCAGACATGCTCAACGTGTTGAATTGCAGAAATCATTATTGATCATATTCTCAGATGTTGAATTTTTTCAATTAGCCAATCATCAAAAGCATCTCCCATTCCTAATTGTATGACAATTTAGCAATACAAAACATCTCCTATAACAAACATAAAAAAAATTTTAAACAAGAAAAAAGTCATGAATCTATTTGATTCACATCAAAAGTAGGAAGAACAAAAGCAATGTGCTTACTATATAGCACACTAATATTTGAAGGAATCCATCATATTATTAGAACAAGAGTTAGAAAAGTGCAGAATATAACACAAAAATTAAAAGAAAAGGTACATTTTTGTTCTTATCTAATAAAAAAAACTATTTAGATGAATGCATATTGTAACTAGAAAACTTAAGTCACCCCGATTGGAATAATTGGGTCATTGTTAGTTTCAAGAGCTAAGAAGGATGGTTCTTGTTTCCCATCAGCACCTTCAATTGGAACTTTCACATACTTTCCATTTTTTATGGAAGGATTGTTCTATTTAAGCCTCTTACCCAAATCATTCTCTGATTTACCCAATAGTAGGTTCTTAGCTATCCTAACATTAGAGCAAATTGTTGATCAAAGGCTAAATCCACTTCATTTACATGGTCCGTGTAACAAAGTCCAAATATCATTTTGCACATGTTGGGGCATATTGAGAATGAGCATACATTGGTTAATGTAGAAATAAACATCTTACATATTGCAAAGTGATTTATAGTTTAATGGCCTGATAACTGATACCAATAATCTAAAAATGTTGTTGTGTCACTTAAGTTCATGTATTGTTGACTGTGATTATAATCATTAGCAACATCATCTTTGCACGATGATGATAGACTCTACCAAACAACTCTTCTTCAATTCTAATAATATTATGATGCACTCCTATCAAATAATTAATAAGATATTGGTATTGATTTCTGAACCCAACTTCTAACAAGCAGTAACTCAAATAATTTTCAGAGGATTTATTATTTCATTCTTCATATGTCAATAATGAGAGATTAAGTTATTTTGTGAATAAATAGATACATATTTTAATTTCCTAATTTCAAAAATAATATAATTAGCTCAGAATACTTCTTAAAAAATTTGAACCATTTTTCTTTTTGAAGTTATCTTCTATAAAAATCCTCATTTGACTTATAATAACAGAAACATGTGAAAAAAGTTTTGAATTGATTCATCAGATTTAATACACAATGTCTCAAAATCTCTTCAAAATGTTTGAAGTTTTACCATTGTGACTTGGTTGTCACCTTGAAAATGTTGATTTAAGATTCTCCATGCCTTCATAGAAGTTCTAACATTGGTAACTATTAGAAAAATTACTGATGTAATAGCCTGCTGCAGCACATGAAGAGTCTTTACATCCCTCTTGTGAAATTAATTTAATTATTATTTCTCACTCTCTCTTCTAAAAAATCTTTCTCAACGAGATCCCATAAAATCTTGTGAAATGAAAATAGTCATCATCTTGATACTCCAAAACTCATAATTTTCTCTATTAAAAATGATACAAAATATTGAAAAGTATTGAAAACTTGATCATTATTCGACATTTTTGATAGAATAAATTTTACTCTTTAATATGTGGGTCCTCTAAACTCGTTTTATATATCTCTTGTTATAGTAATAATCTACATCAATATATAAAATAAGATCCTTCAAAAAACATGATTTTCATATATACTAACTTCAGCTAATCTAAGTAGTAATAGACACCCAATTTGTGTTGAAACCTAGTTCTAATACTATGTTGAAAACATAGGCTAAAAAAAAGAGAAATAATGGTGTCAAAAATCGTAGAAATAATGATGATGAGAGAGCGAAAGAATGTAAAAGGTCGGATGTCGTGAGCCCTAATTCAAGGATAGAGCGAAAATCAACTTTTCTAATTAACCATTAAAAAAGGAATAAACCGCCCTTATAAAAGTGGCGGAAGGCGAAGAGAAAAACAAGGATACGAAAGCAAATATGAAAATTTATAGGTGTTAGAACAAAAATGGGTCAGCCAACATTGGTAAAAAATGACGGCCGCATTCTCGAGCGAAGCATCAATCTTCAACAGAAGCCACACTCTCTCTCATCGAGAAAGAAAAGCCCCCACCACGAACCAGCCACCCACTTCCCCGAAAGAAAGCTGGTTTCCATTTAATAGGACGTTATCCTAGACTTGGAGGGCGTTGACCAAACCCCAGCAAGCGGACGCTATCTCGTAGATGTACAGTATAGGTGAAGACGCGTGGATGTACAGTATCAGTGCAGAACACGTCCTTAGTGGCGGGGGCTGAACGGGCGCTGAACACCCCCATTGCCCAAGAGCTTTAATTGTATCTCGTCGCAGAAGCAATCCTCAATTGGGGATAATTAAGAATGAAGAGAGTCCACAAGGATCCATTCCCTTTCAGGAAACCATCGTCTATAGCAGCTCCTTTATCTACTGCAGAATACCGGCGGAGTTTTGTCGATTTACGTCCTCAGTGCTGCGATGCATCCGAAGAATTTCTGGCCTTCCAATCGCAGCTGAGAAGCGACCGCTGGAGGTCGTAAATCTTCTATTGAGCACCCTCGACGAGTGTATTCCCCTGTCCGGAGAGGCTCCTACGAATCAGCTCCTTGATGCTCTTTTATTGTCTTCCAGGGTTTATAACCCGCTTCTTCAACAAAACCCTTTATTGGTGTTGACTAAGTTGTCGCCGAGTCTCACAACCCCTCCGATAGCCATCGTCGCCTGAGAGACGTCCACACCTGTCTCAACGATTTTAACACCCACATCAAGAAGAGACGCCAACGCCTCTCCAGGTTTTTCAGGCGAGTAGTCATCAACGCCTATTTTGTGCCCTGAGAGCCTATTTCGATGGTTCATGGAATTCGTTTTCTGATGTAAATCCGAAGAAAATGGTATCGTATAGCAAATGCCAAATTCGTTTAAACCATGCCAATGAGAAACGCATGGATAACCACGCACGCTTTCCGCCTCCCAGCGCACTCTGCGGATTACTGGCGATATGCGACATTCACCGACTGCCAGGCCGCGCCTAACTAGCAGCGTCCGCCCCCACCGCAGATATGTATTCAGCCGATTCCTTTCCACACTAGAAAATGTATCACTCCGTAAGGAGCGGATAGATCTTGTCGTAAATGGGTTTCTATCACGTTCATTTACTCCCAAATGTGGGCAGGCTCGCGTGGTGAGGTTGACATTAGTAACCGACGCACCTCAATCTTAATTGTCTGGTTCACCGAACTTTGACCATGTGAGATGGAGTGAGTCTTCCCTTTGAACTTTTGGATGGTATCACAATGTCATGAAAGTTCAAACGCGGTCTGTCGTCTACACATCCGAAATCGATCTCCCCAGCTTACTTGGCAGTCCAATGCGACGAAAGAAGTTGACCAACACAACCGTTCACACACTTTCGAAAATTTGGATCAGCTTGAGGGGGTTATTCCTCCACCTTCCCAGATTCGAGCTGGAGTTCCAGCCGACGCACCTCTCCCTCTCTTTCTCTCCCCTCTCTATCTCTCTGCATCTGTGAGCGCCCAAAGCGCCGTATAAAGTTGACAAACACAAAAAATTTCACACGCTTTCGATGGCTTGATCAGATCGAGTTGGTTTATTCATTATCCACCCTCCCAGCTTCAAAGCCGGTATCCCGTTCGACGCGCACCCCTCTCTTCTGATCCACCATCTGTTACCCTTTTTCTCTCTTCAGCGTTGGCCACCACATCTACACCCCCAATTGGACTACGATATGGCGGTGTCGCTGTTTTCGCTTGTCTCCTTATTCCTAGAAAAGCTCAACAATTTCCAACACCAGGAAGTGGTGCTCAGCGGGTTACAGTCCGCGCTGGAGGAGCTCGAGGAGAGGATCAAGGAGATCAGACACTTTGTCCCCGACGCAGAGACACAGGCCTTCAGTAGCGCGTACACCCGCCTCTGGCTAAAAGCGCTGAAAGACGTGGTGTACGACGCAGATGACATCCTAGACGACTGCGCGATCGCCAGAGAAACGGTGTCGGGACAGCCGGAAACGTCCTCCTCAACCAACGCGGTACGCCCTCATTGTAACTTTCCATTATCTTTCACGAGTCTTATTGGATTTGAACACAAAATGGAGATGAGGATAAAGAGTATAAACTCAAGGCTGGAAAAGATCTCCAAAGAGAAGGCCGAGCTACACCTGACGCCCACCGATGATGATTTCTCAACGACAGTCAACAGCTTTCAGACATCATCTCTATTCGATCCAGAAATTACTTGGTCTACGCTTGAATTACAGTTGAAAAAACTACTGAGTCTTCTTATGGGGGATGAGAACGAGGGCAAGCTGATAGCGATCACGGGGATGGGGGGAATCGGAAAGACTACTCTTGCTAAAGTTATATTCAACGATGGATTCATCGAAGCAAGTTTTCGCATGAAGATTTGGATCTGCGTTTCAATGTACTTCAACTATATTAAGATTTTGAAAGAGATCATAGCGCACGCAGGTGGGGACCCCCGGGTTAGTGACAGTAAAGAACAGCTGGCCTTGATCCTAGGCAGCCTCATCAAAAATAAGAAAATTTTTCTGGTTCTGGATGACGTCTGGACGGCAGAGGTGTGGGAAGAGCTAATTCAAGGGCCCTTGCAAGGCGCCGCAATTGGGACCAGGGTGTTGATAACAACTCGTCTCGAGTCTGTGGCGAACCAAGTGGGGGCGTCACACCTTCATCCTGCTGAAAGATTGATTGGTTTTGAAGGATTCCAATTGTTGTACAAGATGGTGTTCAGAAACGGGGAGCAAGAGCAGCGGAGAGCCCTGCATGATGTCGGTGTTAAAATTGCCGAGAGATGCAAGGGCGTCCCATTAGCAATAAAGACGATCGGAGGGGTTTTGAGATGCAAGGATAAGAACGTACGAGAGTGGGAGGAAATACTCGAAGATCCGATATGGTCTACATCCATCTTCCCAGACGAGGAGGAAAGCATTATGAAGCCTTTGTATTTGTCTTACAGGGATCTGCCCTCAAGCATAAAGCAGTGTTTTCTATACCTCTCCCTGTTTCCCGAGGACTTCGAGTTTACGCGTCCAAGTGTCGTGCAGTACTGGGTTGCTGAGGGTTTCCTGAAACCAGAGGGCACTTTGACCATGGAAGACGTAGGAACGAGGTATTTCGATGAGCTGACCAGTAGAGGTCTTCTGCAACCACAGCTCTCAGCGTAGAGGGGGCTCTGTGCAAGATGCACGACATTGTGCGTTCTCTCTGTCAGTATCTAGCGGAAGGCGAATGCCTCTTCGGCGAGATGCCGAGACCGCAAGGCAGGTCCGGAAAGCTCCGCCGGCTGTCAATGGTGGACTGTGATTTTGCCATAGACATCCATCTTTTGAAAAGAGAACAACGCCTGAGGACACTCCTTATTCGTAGCAACCCATGCGGAGGGGTAGTTCTGAAACAGGATGTTGTTGAAGCTCTTACCTATCTGAGAGTTTTAGATGTCAGTGATACGCCCATTGAGGAACTGCCGCACTTCATCACGAGGCTTCGACACCTGAGGTACCTCAACGTCTCTGGGACTCCCATTGGGGCGTTGCCAGAGTCGATAGGCGACATGAAAAGCCTTCAATTCCTATTCTTGAAGAACTGCAAGAACATCTCGTCTCTTCCAGATGGCATAACGAAGTTGAGAAATCTGAGATGCCTTCAGGTGAATGAAGGAACTGACATCGACCAGTTGCCAAGGGGAATCGGCAGACTGCATCAACTGAGAGCTTTGAATGAGTTTGTTGTGGACAAGCGGGAGGGAAGTCTACGAGAATTGGGGCCTCTTTCACAACTGAGATTATTGGTGATCACCAAATTGGAGAGAGTCTCAGAAGGAATGCAAGCCAGAAGTGCTCTCCTCGAAAATAAAACCTCCATGATTTACCTAAGCTTCGAGTGGACCTTCCCCCCCGTAGATACTACGACTGCTGCCCAAATAATGAACATGTCCGATATCTTTGATGAGCTATGCCCCTCCCCCTTCCTGCAAATGCTCAACGTTGTTGGATATCTTGGCCTCACCCTCCCTCGTTGGATGTGGCCTTCGTCCTCATTTGGTGTCTCTCCGATCCATAATCTTACACATATAGTGATGACCAACTGCGTGAATTTCTCTCAGCTTCCTCCACTCGGACTTCTCCCTCATCTGAAGACCCTCTGGATTAGGGGTTGCTCCCAGCTCGTAAGCATCGGAACCGAGCTCGCAAACCCTTCTGTTTTCCCAAATCCATCTTCTTCCACCTCTTCTTTCACTGAAACTGGTGGCTCAACTGCTATTCTGTTCCCCAAGCTCGAATCCTTCACCCTTATAGAAATGCCGAATCTTGAAGCATGGTCCTGGAAAACAGACAACGGGACAAGCATGATGCCCTTTCCTTCACTTAAAGTTCTGTACCTCGAGGACTGCCCCAAGTTGAGATGCATCCCCGATGGCTCTTGGAGACGACTCAACAGCGTATCCATCTTCAACTGCCCTTCAATCTTGGAAGTGGGAACTCTTAGTGCTCGGGAAATATTGCATGTAAGAGATGACAGCTCGGAGCACCTCCCGCCATGGTTAGAGCACGTCTGCGTTGGTCTTACGGATGAGTTGCCATTTCTTCTCCTCAAGGTCAAGTTGAGTCTGCTCAGGAGAATGTTACAACAGAGAGAGACGGGCGGCAACGACCCAGATGGTAGCTGGAATGTCGTTCAACGATTTCCTCGTGGTTACGTTGTCGCAACCGACGATGAAACAATGTTTTTCACCCACAACAAAGGTCAATCATTCTTCGAGACCAACGTGCAGGTAGGTCGCTAAGCGTGAGGGCATCTGTTGAGGCAGTAGTACAGAAGAATGACAGGCCGATCCCATGGATGAGGCGTCGTTCCGTCACAAGGTCCTCGAGAGAATTTGTTAAAACAGAAAGATGGAGACGGCAACGATCCGGAAGGTTGTCAGCATATTGCCGGCCTCATCTGTGCCACCAAGATAGCCCTGTAGTCACTGAGCTAAGGCCCCCGCACTCCATTGGGATCCTTCGCATCGTCAGTTACATCGGACACCCTCTCAGCCCTTCGACGTGGCCCTCCACGACCCCTGGCGTCTGTCATATTTCTCACCTGACTCACTCATTGTTTACCAGGAGTTTTAATTAGTCTCAGCTTCCCCCATTATTCGGACTTCTTCCTCGTCTCAGGCCCCAATTGCTACCGTGCCGAAGCATCGCTGCTTAGCAGTTATTGGGTCCATCTCTTTCCCTATTCCTCGTCCTCCTCTTCTTGTCATCCTACCCCGTCAGGTAGTTAGATGGCTACTCTCTTTCCTCATTCGTAACCTGTCTCTCATAAATATGCCAAACTTGAAGGCATGTGTGCCACTGGAACCCAGTAGTTACCGTACCAACAACGGAGGTTCTCCCTTCGCGATACTCGGCTTCGCCGGGAAACCATCCGTCAGGCATGTCCAAGGATGCGCGTCGAAGATGGAGGGAGAGCGTCCACACAGCCGGTGCTTTCATTTCTTTGGCCGCATACGTCTCCGTCACTGTGGTTCTCGAGGCAATCAAGATTGTTATCGGGTATGATGCGAGTAAGAAACGTGGCTAATGTCGGAAGATTCAATTAACGAGGTCGTCGAGCCCGTACGTTCAGTCAGCCAATTACTTTCCACACATGAAAATGTATTTGGGATTACTCTGCGCTTGCCATCAGTCCGTTAAGGAGTTGATAGGTCTTGTCCTAAATGGATTTCTATCACGTGTATTGACTCCCGAATGTGGGCAGTGTCGCGTGACGAGGTTGACCATCTTTACACCCTCAAACTGTCAGATGCCGGTTATCAGAAACGGATCAGATTCCAAAGGCAACCCCTCTCGGAGCCAGAGCCAGGTGCAGGGTAGTGCCGATGATCGGGTGAACGGATCAGCCGTGCTTGATCCGATCTGCTGGAAGGCGCAAGGTCAACTAAAAATAATGTCAAAACCTACGTACAAGTGGGATCCTCTGGTGACATCGGTGAAAATCAATTTCTTGACTGCCCGATTCTTCAAAGTCTGAGCCATTAGAGAGACAGAGCGGGTCTTCGCATGAACGTTCGGAAGGGTGTCACATTGTCATCACAGCTGAAACTCGGTTTTTCATTTTATTCGTCCCAAAATCAATCTCCCTTGTTTCTGCACGCGTCCAACGCGTTGAAAAAAGTTGACAGAGGCAAAACCGTTCACACGCTTTCGGCGAATTGAATCTCTCTCTCTCTCTCTCTCTCTCTCTCTCTCTCTCTCTCTCTCTCTCTCTCTCTCTCTCTCTCTCTCCCCCTCCCTCCCTCCCTCTCCCTCTCTCTCTCCCTCCCTCCCTCCCTCCCTCCCTCTATATAACGCTTCTTCTCTCTTGCGCACTCGCCACCACATCTAAACCCGCAATTGGATTAGGATATGGCGGCTCTGCTGCTTTCGCTCGTCTCTGGATTCCTTGAGAAGCTTAACAATTTGAAACACGGGGAAGTGACGCCAAGCGGGTTACAGTTCGCACTCGAGGAGCTCGAGGAGAAGATCAGGGACACACGACACTTTGTCCCCGACGCAGAGGCCCAGGTCTTCAGCAGCGAGTACGCCCGCGTCCGGCAGAAAGCGCTGAAAGATGCGGTGTACGACGCAGATGACATCCTCGACTGCGCGATCGCCGGAGAATTGGTGTCAGTACAGCGGGAAAATGTGGTACGCCCTCGTCCTTCCCATTACCTTTCACGAGTTTGGATTTGAACATAAAATGGAGATGAGGATAAAGAGTATGTAATGGCGACTTATTCATCCCTTTTAAGGAAGGTTTTTGTGGGCCTTTTCTTTCCTTTTGGGCTTTCACTGATGACTGTTTTCTGGTCAGAAAATAGTTCAACATTTTTTCGATAATTTATATTTAAAAAGAGCTTGAGAAGAGAGAGGAAAAAAAGATAAATCTAGGGCAGGGGAAACAATTTTCCTCTCCAGTGGTTGCAACATGATTTTGACTCCACCTTTTCTCTCTTCGCTAGTGGTTGGTATTGTTACTTCATTAACATTATTTCTACTGTACTTTATTTCTCACACATTTGATATTTCTACTCTTTTTTTTTGCTAGTTGTGAGGTGTGATTATCTTCATTAGATCACAGTAATCAAAGTTTGACTTTATTATAGCTCATTTTATATTCTCTCCATCATTTATTACTCAGTACTCTCTATTTATCATTATGTAGACAAGTCATTCCTAGGCCTACTAAGATCTTATTTCACACTCCATTTCCTAACAAACTAGTATCATAGCCAAATTAAAGTCTTTTTTCAGCACATAGAGAAATACAAGATGTTTACTAAATTTGATATTGAGAAGTTTAACTAAAGCATCAATTTTGGAATATGACAAGTCAAGATAAAACCCCTCTTAACACACCAAGAGCTAAAAGTATTATTAGGAAAAGAGAAAATGTCAAGTAGTATGTCAATGAAAGCAAAATAGTAATTAGATGAGAAAGTTCTTGATGCGATTCAGCCTAATTTGCCTAATGAGGCTTTACATTAGGTCATTCATAAAACTTCAATGATTCCATTATAGCTAAAATTGGAGTCATTGTATATGACCAAATCGCCTATCAGTAAACAATTTTTCAAAATAATGTCTATTTATATTCACAATGGCAAAATATACATCAATCAAACCTCATCTTGATGAGTTCAATTCTATCTTATTGGATTTAGAAAATATTGATGAGAGAATAAAAGAAGAAGATCATGCCATTTTTTTTTTTTCCTTATCATCATCATATAGAAATTTTCAAGAAATTTTGTTATGTGATAAAGAGACTATATCTATTGAAGATGTTAAATTTTTTTAATTTTTGAAAGAGTTAATTGATAAATGATATAATTGTTATTTCAAAAGGACAACAATTTGAAGGTATTATTGTTAGAGGTAGAACTAAGGAGAAAAGTAAAGGGAGAAATAGAGATGAGTCAAGATTCAAATCAAAATTTAAAAATAAGTTATTCAATTATTGTTGCAAGAAGGGAAGTGAAAATTGACTATTTTCAATTCAAGAGAAGATAGCAAGAGGACTCTTAAGGAGTCTATTTGTGTGGGAAGTTTAGCATATGCTAATGTCACCAAATACGAGACTCATGATTTTGTTTTTTATGTTCATACCATCAATACAAGGATGATTGTATCTTATATACATGTTGTTCATATCATGTGAATCCTCATAGAGAGTATTTTTCCACATGAACTGATCAATAATGAAAATGTATTAGTAGAGAATAATGCTTCATATAAGACAGTTGATATTAGTTCAATTCAAAAACATTATCTAACGTTAGACATATTCTTAATTTAAACAAAATTTTCATTTCTTTGGACACTCTTGAAACTGATATTTATAAATATTCAAGTGAAAATAAGATTATAAAAGTCAGTAAATGAGCTCTATTGTAATAAAAGGATAAAGATGTAGTATGTTTAACACCATATTAAGAACCACAATTTCTAGTTCAAGTGCAGTGGCATCTACCTCAATGATTGAAAAAGATGTCACTAAATTGTGACATATGAGGTTAAAACATATGAGAAAGAAGGGAATGAATGTATTAAGTAAGAGAGGCTTACTTTGTGGGCAAAGTACTAGTAAAATTGAAATTTGTGAGCATTACATCTTAGGCAAACACAAGAGATTTGGCTTCCAAATGACAATCCATAAGACCAAAATGTACTCTTAAATATATTCACTTAGATCTTTGAGATACTTCTCACATCCTTTTTAAAGGTGACGCTTATTATTTTCTATCATTTATTGATGATTTTTCTTAAAAAGCTTGAGTGTTTATGCTTAAGTATAAATATGAAATTTTTATATATTTTAAGCAATTAAAGACCTTGCTCGAAAATCAAACTGAGAAGACACCGGATATAGCCTTGTTGAGCGTCGCATCTGGTAGAAAGGTATTGATAATGGCCTATCTCAAATCTACGGAGAGGCAAGTGCGAACCTTCATCATATGGAACAGATAACGATTAAGGACGATTTACCTTGTGTGGTAAGGCCATTAGAGATGAGAGACGAGGAAACTTTTACTCTAGCTGATATCGTGCTTAATATTATCGAGAAATCTGAGGGCCTCCTGAAGTGATCAAGGTCAAAATAGGCGGGGTCCTAGGACGTAGGGACAGGAAAAAGCGGGAATGGGAGGACATAGCTAAAATGTTTTGATGTGTGGTCCTCATCCGGATCGTACCTAGACTCTCTCCTCTACAAAGAAAAGCCTCCACCACCTACCGCCCACTTCCCCGAAAGACAGCTGGTTTCCATTTAATAGGACGATTTCGGGGGCATTGACCAAAGCCCAGCAAGCGGACGCCCGCTCCCAGAATCCACCCACGGCTAGGGTCGCTGGGGTTCACATATTCTTACATGTGCCAACATAATTTCAAGGCATACATAGGTGCAGAACCCTTGCTCTGAACATTCCCAATTGCCCGGGAGGTTCAATGGTGTCCCGTCGCAGAAGAAATCCTCTATGGGGGTAACTAAGGTTGAAGAGACTCCTCAAGGATTCATTTCCTTTCAAGATAGCGGGGTCAAATAGCAGCTCCGTTTATCTACTGTAGATTACTGACAGAGCTTTGTCGATTTACATCCTCGGTGCTGCGATGCATCACCGAGGAATTTCAAGTCTTCCGATTGCATCTGAGAAGCGACCGCGAGAGGTCAAAAATCAGATTCTAAAGGTTGCTTCACCTCAGGGTCAGAGCCATGGGCAAGGTACCGAGGATTGGAAGACCGGATCAACCATTCCCGATCCGATCTGCTGGAAGGCTCGAAGTCAACTAAAATAATGATATGAGTGTTAGTATTTAAGAAAGTAACGTAAAAATTGGCTGAGGCATATCCGTGAAAATCAATCTTGATTGTCCGATTCATGGAGCTGTGACCCGTGGGAGAGGGAGCGGGTCCTTCCTTGGACGTTCGGACGGTGTCATAATTTCATGACAGCTCAAACGCGGTTTTTTATTTTATACGTCGGCAATCGATCTCCTTAATTGCTTTGCGCGTCCAAAGCGCCCGAAATAGCAGAAACGTTCTCACCCTTTCGACTAATTGGATCAGCTGGAGCAGGTTATTCATCCTCCACCTGCTCAGCTTCGAGCTCAAGTCCCGTCCGACGCCTCTCTCTCTCCTCTCTCTCTCTCTCTCTCTCTCTCTCTCTCTCTCTCTCTCTCTCTCTGTGCAATTGGATTAGGATTTGGGGCGTCACTGCTTTCGCACGTCTCCTTATTCCGAGAGAAGCTTAGAATTTTCACGCGCGAGGAAATGAGGCCATGCGAGTTACAGTCTGTGCTGGAGGAGAACAAGGAGAAGTTTAGGAAGATCAGGAACTCCGTCCTCAATACAGAGGCCTTCAGCAGCGACTACACCCGCCTCACGCTCAACGCGCTGAAAGAGGCAGTCTACGACTTAGATGACTCCCTCGACGCCTGCATCATCCTCAATGAAATGTTGTCGGGACAGCCGGAAACCTCCTCGACCAACGTGGTATGCCTTCGTTCCTTCCCTCCACTATCTTTCACAGTCAGATTTGATTTGAACACAAAATGCAACAGCTTTCTGACAGGCATAGACAAGAGCTTATGACACAGTTGTCAGACAACTTAGAAGTTAGTTGCGTGCGATTGAAGACTATGAATTCTAGGCTGGAGAATATTATCAAAGAGAAGGTCGAGCTACAGATGATGCCCACCGATGATAATCTCTCAACGACAATCAACAGCTTTCAGACAACATCACTAGTCGATCCAGAAATTATTCGTCCTGCGCTTGAATTAAAGTTGAAGAAATTACGGAGACTACTTGTGGGGGATGAGAACGAGGGCAAGCTGATAGCGATCACAGGGATGGGGGGAATTGGAAAGACTACTCTAGCTAAATTTACATTCAACGATCGATTCATCGAAGCCAGTTTTCACTTGAGGATTTGGATCTGCGTTTCCAAGTACTTCAACCACGTCAAGATATTGAAACAGATCATTGCGCACGCAGGTGGGGACCCCCGGGATGGCGACAGTAAGGAACAGCTGGCCTTGATCCTAAGCAGTCTCATCAAATACAAGAAAATTTTTCTGGTTCTGGATGACGTCTGGACGACAGAGGTGTGGGAAGAGCTACTCCGAAGGCCCTTGCAAGGCACCGACGTTGGCAGCAGGGTGTTGATAACGACTCGTCACGATACCGTGGCAAGGCAGATGGGGGCGTTACACCTTCATCCTGCCGAAAGAATGACTGGTTCTGAAGGCTTCGGCCTGTTATACAAGATGGTGTTCAGAAATGGGGAGAAAGAACACTGGGAAGCACTGCAAGATGTCGGCGTTAAAATTGCCGAGAGATGCAAGGGCGTTCCTTTAGCAATAAAGACAATCGGAGGAGTTCTGAGATGCAAGGATAAGAACGTACGAGAGTGGGAGGAAGTACTCGAAGATCCGATATGGTCTACATCCGTCTTCCCAGACGAGGAGGAAAGCGTTATGAAACCTTCGTATCTGTCTTACAGGGATCTGCCCGCAAGCATCAAGCAGTGTTTTCTATACCTCTCGCTGTTTCCCGAGGACTTCGTGTTTCGACGTGACAATGTCGTGCAGTACTGGGCTGCTGAGGGTTTCATGAAACCAGAGCGCACTTTGACCATGGAAGAGGTAGCCAGATACCATTTCGAAGAGCTGGCCAGTAGAGGTCTTCTGCAGCGGACAGAGGGTGTGTACAAGATGCACGACATTGTGCGTTCTCTCTGTCAGTACCTGGCTGAAGGTGAATGTCTCTTCGGCAAGATGCCGAGATCGAAAGGCAGGTCCGGAAACCTCCGCCGGTTGTCAATGGCAGATTGTGACTTTCTCGTGGAGCCCCATCTCTTAAAAAGAGAACAACGCCTGAGGACAGTCCTTATGTGTGGGAACCCATATGGAGGGGTGGTTTTACGACAGGATGTTATTGAAGCTCTTGCGTACCTGAGAGTTTTAGATATCAGTGAGACACCCACTGAGGAACTGCCGCACTTCATCACGAAACTTCGACACCTGAGGTACCTCAACGTGTCTGGGACTCCCATTGATGCGTTGCCCGATTCGATAGGCGACTTGAAGAGCCTGCAGTTCCTATTACTGAAGAATTGCAAGAACATCTCATCTCTTCCTGATGGCATAACGCGGCTGAGAAAACTGAGGTTCCTTCAGATAAATAAGGGGCATGTCATCGACCAGATGCCAAAGGGAATTGGCGAACTGCAGCAGCTACAAGAACTGGATGAGTTTGTTGTGGACATGAGGGGGGGAAGTCTCCGAGAATTAGGGCCTCTTGTACATTTGAGATCGCTGGTGATTACCAAATTGGAGAGGGTATCAGAAAGAAAGCAAGCCAGAAGTGCCCTCCTCGGAAATAAAACCTCCATGAATAACATAACCTTCGAGTGGACCTTTCCCCCCGTGGATACTACGCCTGTTGCCCAAATAACGAACATGTCCGATATATTTGATGAGCTATGCCCCTCACCGTCCCTGCAGATTCTCAACGTCGTTGGATACCTTGGGTTCACCCTCCCTCGTTGGATGTGGCCTTCGTCGTCTTCTGGCGTCTCTCCCATTCATAATATCACACAAATAACAATGACCAGTTGCATGAATTTCTATCAGCTTCCTCCACTCGGACTTCTCCCTCATCTGACGACCCTCTGGATCAGGGATTGCCCCCACATCGTGAGCATCGGAGCAGAGCTTGCAAACTCTTATGTTTCCCCACATCCTTTGTCTTCTGCATCTTCTTCCACTGCAACTGGTGGCCCAACTGTTCTGTTCCCCAAGCTGGAAACCTTTACTCTTATAGAAATGCGGAACCTTGAAACATGGACCTGGAAAGCAGACAACGGGACAAGCATGATGGCCTTTCCTTCCCTCAAAGTTCTGTTCCTTGAGAACTGCCCCAAGTTGAGATGCATCCCCGATAGCTCTTGGAGACGACTCGACAGCGTATTCATCTTCAACTGCCCTTCAATCCTGGAGGTGGGGAGTCTTATTGCTCCGGAAACATTGCATGTAAAAGATGACAGCTCGGAACACCTCCCGCCATGGTTGGAGCACGTCTGTGTCGATCCCACGGATGAGGTGTCATTCCTTCTCCTCAAGGTCAAGTTGAGTCTACTCAGGAGAATGTTACGACAAAGAGAGGCGGACGGCGACGACGCAGACGGTGGCTGGAATGTCGTTAAACGATTTCCACTTTCTTGCGTTATCGCAATCGACGATGAAACAATGTTTTTCTACCAAAGCAAGGATAAGTCATTATTTCACACCAGCTTACAGGTCGCCTAGGTTGAGGGCGGTGGTTGGCATATCGTCGGCTACATTGGTGTTCTCTAAGCTCGTTGAGAAGATGGTCTTGTAGTCACTGAGCTATCCCTCTGCAGGGATGTTTCGCATCGTCGGCTATATCGGACTCGCTCTCCCTGCTTCGCGGTGGCCTTCCATGATCCCTGCGGTCTCTCATATTCATCACCTGACTGAATCATTATTTTCCAAGTGCTTGCATTAGTCTCAGTTTCCCCCACCGTTGAGATTGCTTCTTCTACTCGGGTCCCCATTGCCATCGTGTCGGAAACGTCTCTCCTGAGCAGTTATTGGACCCATCTCTTTCTACACGCCATTCCTCGTCCTCCTGCTCTTCTTCTGATCCCACCTCGTCCGGTGGGTGGATGGCTACTCTGTTTCCTAATTCGGAACCTCTCTTTCATAAATATGCCAAACCAGCCCATCTGTAGTAACAATGGAGTTTCTCCCACGTCTCGGAGAACTGTTCCAGAGAGGAGTCCCAGTCCCTTGTTGAGATGCCGGCGATAATGAACCATGGCTCAGGAGAACTGCATCCGAAGCTCCTTTCGCCAGGGACCAGTCCATCTCCCACGGCGGCTGGGCTCTATCAGGGATACTGGTCGACGATGGACGGAGAGAGCTTCTGCAACAACGGAAGTTCTGACCGCATACGCGACGTGAATAGTGCTCCAGCCCAATGCTCACCCTTTACTCACAGTCGGCCTACCTGTACAATTTGAGAGAAAACAACACAACGGTCATCTTTGACCAGAAACTGACGCAGCCCTGGCGTCGGCCATTGGGGAGGTGAAACTGCAGGAAAGAGACTCAGGTAGCTCGGGCTCTGTCCCAGAAGACCCCAGCCAGCTAGCTCAACACGGCGCGACCGATATGTGGACGACAGAGGATAGCCCTCTTATGGATATGAAGAGCCGGGGGCTGAGAGGGAGAGAGCAGGCTCTAAATTTGGGCATCTCTGCGCTGGAAGCGCCCAAGGAAGCGAGTCTTACTGAAAGACAGGTCAAAGAAACCAGATATATCCTGTTTTGTAGGAACTGGGCTTGGCGCTAATCAGTTCGCATTGCTGATGGATTGGGCCTTTCCGCCGCCCCGATCATCGAATCTCGTTTCAAACGGCGAAAATATAATCCTCGTTTCAAACTTAAAAATTGCACCTTGAATACCGCAACTTTTCCGACTGTCCTGATCGCTGCCGCCGTCTGGCAGGCAGCGCTTTCTTTTTCTCGTCTCGGGTCTCTCGATCCCACCTCGGGAAGCTATTCTCTCTCCCAAATTTCCCGCCCATCGGCATCATAGGCGAGAGGGGCTGCGGAAAGGTGATGAGAGAGAGGAGGTGGGGGGGCGCCGCCAGCCGAGTGCCCGCCGACGTTTTTCACAGTCCTCGGGAGCTATGCTCGCACTGGGGGCGACACCGGTGGGGGGTCACTCTGGTCGGCGTCACAGGACGCAACGGATCTATCTAATCTGCTCCCGTGCCCCGAGGGGACGCCGATGGGTTTGAAGTTTGAACTTGCTGGTCTCTGTTCTATCTCTCCTCTCGGACTTGGGATTAGAAAAATTAAGGGAGGTGTCGGGGGTATGGGATGATGGTGAACAGGCGAGCGCAGGCTTGTGAAGCCAGGCAGGACATATCGGCGGGTTTGGCCGCTGCCCCGGTCTGCCACCTCTATCTCCTTTCGTCGTCTTCCAGAGCTGGCCACACCCCCCGCAGGTTAAATTTCCAAACCTTGCCATGACCCGCTCTGGCCGGGATTGCATGTTTAACCTGCGGAACTCTCTCTCTCTCCCTCTCTCTCTCTCGGGTGTCAAAAAATCACTGCTCCTTCTGGAAATGAAGTTGCATGTGAACCTCTAATGTACCGTCCGTTCTTCCGGGACTCCTCGGGGAACTGCGTCGGCCCTTTTCTCCCCGACCAATACTAGGGAGGAATAGTGACTTCAAAGAAAAGGCTTGCTACCGGTTTCTGGTGCCTGCTGAGAGGGGGGCGCCGAGGAAACCTTGCATCCTCCGTCTTCCCTTTTCTCCATTTTGAAACATCCCCTGCCCGACTGGAAAGGCTCGGCTCCCTTCATACCCGCGCCGAGAAGAGGCTCCTCTCAGTCCGTCTCCATTATCCTTGCCCTGGGCGATTTGAGGGCTGAAAAGAAGAGGGATGAGCGCCACCAAGTTCATCAAGTGTGTCACTGTTGGAGATGGAGCCGTTGGCAAGACGTGCATGCTCATCTGCTATACCAGCAACAAGTTTCCCACGGTATTTCGCCCTAGCCTCTCTCTGTTCCTCTCCCCTCCCTCCTTCCTCACCCCGCCACACCCCCTGTGGTCTGTCAGCCCTGCTCCCTCTCATCTGTTCTCTTTCCCCCTTTCTGCACTCGTTGGTCACATGGCTTCTCTACAGTTTTCATCCCACTGCATCCTTCGAGACGTTGGTGTGCGCATTCCTTCTTCCTATCAGTTAACCCTAATGGGTAGCGCCCCCGCGTTTCCCTCTCGAAGATCCCATTCCCCTCCCAGCCCCCGAAGCCCACTTCGTCTGCGAAAGGCAACCGGATGATGACGACTTGTACCGTTCCAATGACGTTGCTGCCTCTGCGCAGGACTACATTCCGACCGTCTTCGACAATTTCAGTGCAAATGTGTCTGTAGACGGCAGCATCGTTAACCTGGGGCTGTGGGACACCGCAGGTGGGAGATTCATTCGTTTTTCGAGCCTTATCCTTGATGATTTTCTCGTGAGTATTTTGGGTAGGCATCCCACAGCGGATCAAGTCTGACGATTACCGCTCCGCAGGTCAGGAAGACTACAGCCGACTTAGGCCGCTGAGCTACCGAGGAGCTGATGTATTCGTCTTGGCCTTCTCCTTGATAAGCCGGGCAAGCTATGAGAATGTTCTCAAAAAGGTAAGAACAAACCCGTGATTCCTCAGGTTACCCTCCTGATAAACGGCTGAAACGATCTTGTCGCTCGCCAGTGGATGCCTGAACTTCGCCGCTTCGCACCCAACGTTCCCATCGTTCTGGTTGGAACCAAGCTAGGTAAATGAGCTATGCACGCCGTATGAAGCCACAACTCTGGCCTAAATCTTTTGCAATGATAAGGTGCCCTCTTTGGTAATAATCGAGAACTGTTTTTAACTTGGAAAGATCTCCGGGAGGATCGGGGATATCTGGCTGATCATCCGGATGCTGCCGTGATAACAGCTGCTCAAGTGAGTCTCTCGTCGATATTTCTCTCGAGCATCTGTTTCCCGCAGGCTCATCACTTACTTGAATGCGGCTTCTGATTATGTTTAGGGCGAGGAGCTCCGGAAACTTGTTGGCGCCATAGCCTACCTCGAATGCAGCTCCAAAACTCAGCAGGTACGGACGATGGAACCGCTCTCAGGTTACTCTTGTTTCCTTTTTTTTGTTAGTGAGGTTGATGGAGATCTAGTTCTTTGCTTCTCTTTTTACCTGCCGTCTGTTCATTGACTTTGTTCATCTTCTACCTTGGTTTCGGCAGAACGTCAAGGCTGTTTTTGATACGGCAATCAAGGTCGTTCTCCAACCTCCAAGGCGCAAGGAGATGGCGAAGAGGAGGACCAGAGCCCCTGGCTGCTCCCTCAGGTAGAGACCCCTGCCATCTCTGCTCGTCGGCTGCCGTTTTCTGTGTTAATAATATTATATTAGCGAATATTTATATAATGGGTGATAATAGCAATGTGTGCCCCCTCTCCCCTTGGTTTCGGAAGAATAATTTCAAGAACATGGAGCCCATGTTTCTCGCAATTAGAGTTTCCTGCAACACGTTGAAAGGGGGCTGTTTTCTTAGATGCTTGAGGTCTACTTTACCTCTTCAAGGCCCCCTGGTTTTATAAATTATCCAAGGAGGTCAACCAATAATCCGGCTTACTGGAATGCTTTTTCGGCACAACCGTTTGACCAGCCTCAACCTCGTTCTAATCAGCCTCCTCTTTTGCAGAACCTTCCTGTGCGGGGGCACTTGCGTGGCGTAGTTCCCTTTGCACGGCGCAAAGTCAACGTTCGGTCTTGCTCTTGAAGAAAGTCAAACCCCGTCGTTATTTCCCATTTCGTCGCCTTAGATTGTTGCCTAGAACTGGTTTTTTTTGGCGAGCGTGGGGAACTGTTCGTTCTCGGCTGCCGCAGCCCGGGGGGAGATGACCTTCCCCTGGTTTGACCCCGTTTGCCGGAAGAAAGAAGCAAGCGTATTCTTACATATTTCGATCTAATTCCCGGCTATCCTGGAGCCCAAGAACGAAATTTAAATTTTATTTGATTCACGTAGTCCTATTACAGATGGCGATATTTGGACCAAACCAGAGGTAGGTGGGCAGATTCGGATCACGCAAACACATCGGAACAGAGTTGGGGAAGAAGAGAAAGCTGACCGTTGATTCAGGCCATGTTCAGCGCATGTACTGGCTTTGGGGGGGATCTGTGTACGTCGCAGCCCTGTTCTGCTGCTGAGCGAGGTAATTCCAGTAACCTGAGGACGCCGCCGGATGAGAGGTCAATGTTCGAGCTCGAGGGGGGGAGGTGGGAACAGGGGGGAGGTTCTTACATACCCATGGAGGGGTCGATCCCCTTGTTCTTTAGCTCCCTGAACTCCTGGCACAGCGCGCAGGTGGTGCAGAAGAGGTGGAGGATTAGGTCCTCTGCGGGGGCCTCCACCAGGTTGTATCTCAGCCGCAGGCTCCTTCGGTGGGCGGACCCGAGGAGGACACACGCGCAGAGGCCCGGCATCATCAGAAGGTACAGGAAGCTGCCTACGACGCAACCTGCAAACAGAAGATTGCCGAGCTCGTGAGTACCATGTGCTCGGCCGACGGAGAAGAAAACGAGGTCATAATTTGACTCTCGACGTACTCGTCTGTCCCGCGTCCAAAATCTCCCCCACCTGGCCGTACGTCACACAGGGGAGGAACGCCGTCATTACAGCTGCGGTGAAGAGTCACGCCGGCGCATGCAGGGTTAGATAGAGTCAGTGCAACAGTCGGTTGCCGGCCGGGGGAGAAGAAAGGGGGGCGTACCGTTGGCGGGATCATCGCAGCAGTCGAAAAGGCCAGTCGTCCAGGGATGCCCGATCACCGCCGGAGCCTGGACGGAAGCCGGCAGGGGCTTGCCGACGATGCCCTGCCGGAACGGCGACGGCGGCGGATATGAGGCGGCCTCTGCCGGGAAAGCGCCGGGCGGCGGCGGGTAGACCGGCGGAGAAGCCGCAGTTTCCTGAGGATATTCATCAGTAGAGGCAAAGCCAGGCGCCGGCCGGTCCATCCCCGTCAAGCGGGAGTGGGACAGAAGATGGAAGCTTTGAAGATGCGCGACGCTCTGTTTCCTACGCCGTCACCATGCCGACTCTAATACCATGTAGATGAATCTTTGGGGGCTACGCCGGAAGGATGGAGCTACAGCAAGATGGCGAACGGCGTTATTCTATTTTTAGTTGGGTGTTGGTGTAATGAGCTGCAACTTGTCAATAATGTTAGCGATGGAGAAATAGTTGACTTGCGACGGATTGTCTGCATCTTTACGACGTTCTAACCTCACTTTTTATGAGTTTGGCGGATTCATAGGTAATGGAAGAAGGCCTTCGCGGTTGACTATGTCGAAGGTGTGTTAAGGAATGAGACCAAATTTAAGACAGTGGGCCTAATAATAGTCCTGATACTCACATCAGACGATGAGGACATTGAGACAAATGTCCACAATGTGATAAATAATGTGAAAAGAGTAAATGTTTTAGAATAGGAAAACTGGAAATGTAATGTAGTCCAAAGAGGATAAATATACATCACGACTACTAAACAAATGAGGAGAATATACGATACCCAATGAAAAAAAAAATAGAAATGTATAGAGTTGATGAAGTTCTAACCACAACCACTAGATGAGAGGGGAGGAAAATCCAGAACCCTGATTTCAGCTGTTGGAGAGAAAAGAATATCTCACGCCCTTAATTTTTATCTCTTTTGATATTTATATTATAAAAGAGGCTGGACTGATATTGTACTCGAAATTAGTCCTAAGCGAAGTTAGAAAGTAGGATGAGGTCCGGATAGACCTTTCATAAAAGCGAGTTGACCGAGTTGCCCTTACAAATATCCACTTTGACTTGCTCAGCATTAATATCTTCACACTTCACATTAAAAACTCTATCTATTCCTCATAACTACAATGGAAAAATAAATATTTCATATCGTCTCGAAATAGAAAGATGTTTTATTGACATGACAATTAGATTGTCGTCGATATCAATCTTGTGGGACATTCAATATATGATATTTTGTTAAGTGAATATTACTTTGACTATGATAATGGAAAATAGTTAAATCCTAACATTACTTAAATTCACAAAAAAAAACCTTATAATTATTATAAACTTCAAGGTATAGCTTCCCCCAATGGCACTATAAGTGTTATAAACTTCTCCTTTTAATAGCACAATCATTAGCTGAAAAGATATAATTAGCTAGTAACTTTCTTTCATCATGATCTCTTGTAAAATTTGAATCCATAAATATTTTCAAGGTATTACTAATTCTTACAAACCATAAAAAATACATCATAAGCATCTAAAAATTCACTTAACTACATGTTAACATGTTTTACACAGATTAGTTATATATTGATTAATAGCATTGATTGCATATGATATATTATGATGAGTAAAAATCATGAAATATACAACACTACTTACTATGCTAGACTACAGAACATGTTATATGATTTTCTTCTTTTGAAATTGCGATAATAAAAAATTAGCAAGTTTAAGATGAATTGCAAAAGAGTTATTAGCAAGTTTAGCTTCTCAAATACCAGAACATTTATATTTTTAATATACTTGGTTTGACTTAAATATAAAATTTAAAAGATCTACATTCCAATGATTTTATTGGCTACTCTTAAATCTTTCATGTCAAATTCATTATTGAATGACAGTTTTCAATCTATTAATTTAGAACATATCTTCTACTACATTTGAACTGTCATCAACGTAGCTTAACAAATAAATAAACTATTCAACAATTTTTTGAAATAAATATAATTTATCAATTAACTTTGATTGTAATGTGTTATAAATCTATCAAATCTCTAACAGCACTATCAAAAATATTTGTAAAGATTGTATATAAATTTCTTCAGAAAAATATTATTATTTTCTTTTACTTCAAAAAAATCGTTTAGATTATTATATATAAATTTTTATTTAGTATTAATTTTTAAATATATTATTTTGACATTTTTTTACTCTAAATATATGATGCACCTAGAGTTAAGAAGACATGTATGGAGTTTCATTTAACAATATGTGAAAAGTTATAATTACAATCAATACTTTTTCACTTGGCTACTACCTTTTGTAATTAACTGTGCTTTGTATTTAACATAAATGACATCTAAAGTATCCCATTTCTTCTTGAAGACTAATTTATAATTAAAGTCTCTATATCTTCTGGCAACTTTCATCATCTCTTAAGTCTGATTTTTATTAAAAGATTTAATTTCTTACTCTTTAAAACTTAGTCAATTATCCATATCCTCATAAAATATAGTATTTGAAAATTTGAAAAGTTCATTGAAGTCAAAAGTTACTCCTATAAAATTTAATTCATAAACAACCATATCAACATAGTAATATCTTAATGACAACATTCTCAACTGATTCAAGTACAATAGTAATTTTAAAGTTATGGAGAAATTTCCAAGAGATGCATATCAATACTATAACTTGTTCTTGTTGAGAATACATCTTATGTGAACTTGAAATTTATAACTTCAATTACATTGAAATAATCTTATGAAAAATTTTATTTTGTGAGAAAAACATCTCTTATCTCATTAGATTACAAAACATAGAATGAACTTCTTCTAATATAGTTCTATTTATTCTTTTTGCAACTCCATTTTGCTAATGAGAATATAGAATTTCCATGTCCTCACAATACCTTATTTTTTACATAAATTATTTTATTAAGTAGAAAAAAATTCTAAACACATGTAGTCCTTAGCCTCTTAATTTTCTTCCATGTATAATTTTTGAATAAGATGTTCCATTGCTTAAAACATATAAATTCTTTAATTTTAAACTTAAACATAAATACTAAAAATATTCAAAAATATTTAATACATAATAGAAGAGAGTGAGAATCTCTTTTTAAAGTTACATGAAAAGAACCTCAAAAATATGAGCAGAGATAATCAAGAATAAATTTGATCATGTTAATTGACATTTGGAAGTTAACTTTCTTATGCTTCTCTAAATACAATGTTTATAAAAATCAAATTTATATATGCTTTATCCAAAAAGTAAATGTCTCTTACTCATTAAATATATTAATTTATTGCTCACATATTCAAATCTTATATGCCATGATTTAGTGTAATCTTCTACAATCATGTAGGTAGATGTCAATGTGGTTGAATTAGAAACTATGGCACCTAAATTGGACAAAGAGTACCACACACCTTATTTGTTTCATCAACAGAAGGGTTATTTTATTGCTTTTATGAACTTTTGTTTAAGTGAATACTTCCAGCCATTTGGATCAAGAGTATCTGAAGAAAAGAAATTTTTTCTTAAATCAATAGAATGTCTGAAATTGAATATTTTGATGTGGATTGAACTAATACCTACTATATTACTTGGGTCATCATTCTCCATTAAGATTACTCTACCATTGATTCACTCATATATAGAGTAATATATATCTACAGTAATATGATATGGGAAACCTTATCTAAGATCCATTCATCTTTGGATCTGATGATTTGAATTAGGAGAGTGAAATCATGATTCACTTCTCATATAACACTCGTCTATGTTGAACTCACAAGATGTGTAGCCTCTTTTGAATCATCATTTTTTTTGTCTTTTTTTGACTTTTAAATTTATAACTTATTTAGAGTTTTTGCATTACATCTAGTATATCGACTATGTTCCTCATATTAACTCTTCATATTAGATTAACCTCTAATAATAAGACCCTTATATTGATATTTATTTATAATCATGTCAGTCATATCTCTATTAATTAACTTTTCTGATCATTTAACATCTTTGATAAATATGGTGTTTCAACCATATAACAAAATTTTACAAAAGTATTTGTATACCAGTAATAAATAACAAATAAAAACATGACTTGATCTTCTTTCTTTCATATTTCATCCATATTTTCTAAATAAAATAAAATAGAGTAAACTCATCAAGATGTCATTAATGGTTGTATTTTTTTTCCATCCTTAACACGAATAAATGTTGTTCAAAAATAATTTATAAATGAGTAATCTAGTCATATACAATGGCTATAATTTAATCATAATATATGAACTAAAGTTTCATGAATAACCTCCTGCATAACATCTTTAACAAATTAAATTAAATCACAATCAAGACTTTCTTTTATAATTCATATTTAGTTTTTTATCTCCACTTAACAATGTTTTATCCGATTCTTAGTAGGTTAAGATAACTTTTATCTTAAAATGCACATTTTAAAGTTTCAGGTTCAATCAAACTTTTTAATATCAAATTTAGTAGAAACCTCATGCTTCTTTAAGTATTGAAGATATATGTTTAGAGTTGATATTAAACTTAACAATGATTTGATATTAATTTTCTAAAAAATGAAATTAAAATTAAAATTTAATGCACTTAATAATATGTTTGATTTCTCAATGGAAGATGAAAGCACAAGGACATAATGTCAACAATGTAATAAATAATATGAATAAGAGTAAATGTACTAAAATAAGAACAACATGAATTTAATGTAGTTGAAAGAAGATAAACACACATCATGGCCACAAAATAGAGAAGTAAAGTTTTTCATAGTCATTGAGGAACAAAATTCAAAAATATATTCAATTAAAAAAATTTCATGACAACCACTTAAGGATGCTGAAGTATTATATATATGATATTTTGATGATAAAAAATAATATTAAGATCAAGTAAAAGATTGAATTATGTCTAGTTCAAGATATACATATCATGTGATTGAACCCAAAAATGTTAAATTATAATTCAAAATAATTAAATGAAAGTTTTTATAAGAACATATCAAGTGCTTTCATTATTTATAATATTAATCCTGTCAAAATAAGTAATCACAACATGAAGAATTATTAATTTTTTATATTATTGTATAAATTATTAATATATGCAGAAACTACCATAATAAAAACATGAATGATTAAGACACTCTATTCAATAAAATCTCATGAAGTAAAATATAGATATGAAAGTTACTTATCTATGAATGTATAGTTTTACTTCATAAGTTTTGAAAGAATTTGACCTCAAATTAACAAAGTGCATTCAGATTGTTTATTTGTGTCAAATAGGATTTTCCAGATAATATTAGATATATGTTAATACTCATGTTTATTATTTGAATCATTCAAATCATGATTTAATCTATTGAGATCGTCAGTCAAAATGTCTTATTGGGATCACACTTTATTTGAGATGATATGGATCAGTATTGATTCTTCTATCATAATTTCAATTAATTATATTTTATCAATTATACTATTATAATATTGGATACTTTATGAATTAATATGAACTGATATGATTTCAATATAAAATTTAAGTCATAAAAAATATGATGATATCCAAACTATTTAAATAACATGTTGTATCGATTTATTAGAGGTTTGAATTTAATCATATTTCAGATAAAATAATCTAGGAAATCGTAGAGATAGTGAAATTTATGTAGGTAAGTCAAACTACATAAATACATTAACTCGATGAGAATTATTAGAGTACTGAAATATAGTTTTCAGCCTGTTAAAGTTTTAAAAGCCTGCAATACACAATCACCAATTTGAGAAGAAGATGACAATGACTTTAAATCAAAATCTAATACCATCTTCATTGAAATTTGAGAATACTTAAAATCTACATCACCTCAAAAATGCTACTCATCCTGAAAATCACTTCATATATGTTGCATGATAAATTTGTGATTGAATCATTTAATTGATAATAAGAGTTTTTCTTTTAAATAGTCATTGGCTTATTAGAGCCATGAATCTAAAATAAAATGTTGGAGTGAAATTCCAAATGAGCTAAAAACTTGATAATTAGCACTGTATAAATGGATGGTCATAGTTAGTGGAATCTGAAAATAAGTTTATCTTCGAATAGTGGACATAAATAATAAATTAAATTATTATAAAAATATTTCAAGTATTACATTCTCTAAGTTAAGAATAATATATGAATCATAAAGAGAAAGTAAAATTAAAGATATGTAAATAGATTACATCTTAAATACACATAAGATTAGATCAATTCAACCTTCCCCCTCTTCTTGATCATATAATAGGCTAAAACCTAATAAATAGAAGAGAAGGAATAGTCAAAATCATAATTTCAACCATTAGTAAAAACAATATCATGCTCTTAATACTCCTCTCTCTCTCTCTCTCTCTCTCTCTCTCTCTCTCTCTCTCTCTCTCTCTCTCTCTCTCTCTCTCTCTCGCTCGCTCTCTCTCTCTCTCATTTGGTGTCCCTAATTCCTCTTCTAAGATATGGATTATAAAAGGGGTTGGACTAATTTTCATAGCTGAAATCAGTCCTAAACAAAGGTAGAAATTGGAGATGAGATCTGGCCAATAAATTCAGGGTGAGAGAGAGTTGACTAAATTCACGGTTAAAAATACGCTTAGGGGAAAGGAAATAGAGAGAGGGTTGACTAAATAAAGAGCAAGGGAGAAGCGTTCTCGGAGGCGATTCTGGCCCATCCGGCCCAGTGGTCGCGGCCCAGATGGACCAGCGTGCTTTGGCGATTGGAAATAATACAGGAAACGGGAAATAACCATTCCCAATCCTCCTTCGGCCGAGCAGGGAGGAGGGAGGAGGGAGGACGGAGGAGAGGACGGAGGACGGAGGACGGAGGGAGGGAGGTGGGGGAAAGGAGAGGCCTACAGTCGGCAAGATGGAGGACCCGCCGCCTCACGCTTCTCGTAGCTGGAGCATCTACGGACGATCGGAGATCAACCAGCGGTATGAGATTCTAGAGAGAGTTGGATCCGGGGCCTACTCCGACGTCTACCGTGGGCGGCGGATCTCCGACGGTTTGGTCGTCGCGCTCAAGGAGATCCACGATTACCAGAGTGCCTTCCGGGAAATCGAAGCCCTGCAGATACTGCGCCAGGCCCCCAACGTCGTCGACCTCATCGAATACTTCTGGCAGGAGGACGAGGACGCGGTCCTCGTTCTCGAGTTCCTGCGCACCGACCTTGCGTCGGTGATTCGGGACGGCAAGCGGAGCGGGGGCATACCCGTGGGCGAGGTGAAGCAGTGGATGATCCAGACATTGCGTGGGGTTGAAGCATGTCACGGGAGCGGCATCGTCCACCGTGATCTCAAGCCGTCAAACCTTCTCATCTCCGCGGAAGGGGTCCTTAAGCTAGCGGATTTTGGGCAGGTACTGAGCATTACGAGTGATCTTCTTTCACGATTTATTCTAAACTAAGATACCATTCTTGCTAAAATAGCAGAATTATCTGAGGCATTATCCATTCCTTGGGAAGCCACCCGACAGGACATTAATTTGCAAGCGACCCTGCTAACTTGGTTGGCTCAGTTCATCTATTTCGTCAAACCAATGGGGATTACGCTAAACCAGTCACATACTTCCAGCGAAGACACAAGAAGGAAAAATAATAATAATAATAAAGTTTGATTCCAATTTTGTACCTTTCATATGCTTTCCCACTGAAGGCCATGTTTGTGTCCCCACAATCCAGAAGCTTTTGGGAATTTTCAGAACTAATGAGCATGTTTGCTTCCTGAACTGTCGATCTAGAACCTCGGGAGGACATCTGATCCTGCTATGCGATCCCAGTCGCAGGAGCTTCATGATGCACAGATATGCCTCATTCAGGCATTGAGTAATCTTCCAAGTTCCTCCATCCACCGTTGACCATTAAAATTTCTTGCGTGCTGGTGATCGTTCTTAGAATGTTGTTGGAGACGACGTCCTTGTGATCATTAAGCTGTAAATTTTGGCTGATTTCTCTGTCCTGTCTTCAGGCGAGGATCCTGCAAGAGACCGGGTACATGTCCCCAGGTGACAACGCGCAGGAACAAGATGGAGGGATGTGGGCAATTCAGGAACCCTCTGCCGCTCCAGATGCAAGCAGCTCGTGGCAGGGCATATCGGAAAGCCAGACGACGTACACTGAGACGGGGTCCATTGGTGAGGACGGCTATTCAGCAGAGGTTGAAGGCCTGAAGGCCAAGCACCCTGCGGAGGAGACGGGCAAGGGGACGAGCATGTTTGACGCGGATGCATCCTGCGTTGCCACTTGCAGTACAAACGACGTGGATGATGACCCACTTAAGGAGGATTATTCATACGAGCCCAGTGAAGCCGGCAATGTGGATGACCCCGGCGGCGCCCTCACCTCCTGTGTCGGAACCCGATGGTACAAGGCTCCCGAGCTGCTCTACGGATCCACGGATTATGGGCAAGAGATCGATCTCTGGTCTCTGGGGTGCATTTTCTCCGAGCTCCTCAGCCTCCAGCCTCTCTTCCCCGGCACCTCAGACATCGATCAGCTTGGAAAGATACTGAATGTGTTCGGGAATCTGACAGAGGAAGCATGGCCAGGCTGCTCCAGTCTGCCTGATTATGGAAAGATATTCTTCAGCGCGGTCGAGACGCCGGTGGGTTTGGAGGCGTGCCTGCCGAATCGAACCAGAGCTGAAGTGAGTCTCGTAAGAAGGCTTCTCTGCTACGATCCCATGACCAGAGCTACCGCGGCAGAACTGCTTCAGGACAACTATTTCATGGAAGAGCCATTGCCCGCTCCTCTGAGTGAGCTGAGTGTTCCCACTACGAGCAGCGGGCAGGACGAGGGCTCTGCCGGGGGGTGGGGAGATGAGAAGAATCTTGGGTCGGATTCAGACAGGGACGATTTCAGCGGCATGGACGTCTCGCTCAACGACAAGGGCTTCTCTATACGCTTCTAGCAGGAGATTCCTCCGTGCAAAAATAGCTTTCATGGCTCGTTTGATGGGGCATCACGGCCAAATGCCTTCCCGCGCCTGAGTAATCCCACCGAATCGATTCTCCGTGTTCTTGCGCAGAACTCTACAGCTTCAGAGTGAATCCTTCATCCGCGATGGCCTCGTATATTTCCCAGGCTATCCTTTGTAGTTCCCGGCTTCAGATTTTTGTTTAATGGGATTGATCATTTTAAGCTGTTTATTATAGTTATGAGCCTATCTTATCCTTGAGCATAGGCTTATTTAGGCACGGACCATCTATACTAGGCCTGGCTTTAATATAGCCTGGCCTATGAAAGGTGTATTGAGGATCACACCCACATCGCTCTCTCTCTCTCTCTCTCTCTCTCTCTCACTCACTCACTTACATCGCTCGCTCTCACCTACATCGCTCTCTCCCTCTCTCTCTCTCTCTCTCTCTCTCTCTCTCTCTCTCTCTCTCTCTCTCTCTCTCTCTCACTTACATCGCTCTCTCTCACCTACATCGCTCTCTCTATCTCTCTCACTTACATCGCTCTCTCTCACCTACATCGCTCTCTCTATCTCTCTCACCCACATCGCTCTCTCTCACCTACATCGCTCTCTCTATCTCTCTCACCCACATCGCTCTCTCTCTCTCTCTCTCTCTCTCTCACTTACATCGCTCTCTCTATCTCTCTCACCCACATCGCTCTCTCTCTCTCTCTCTCTCTCTCTCTCTCTCTCGCTCGCTCGCTCGATTACAGTTGACTGCTCAGATTATACCATGTAGCAGCCCAGATGAATGCTCGTCAACCAGATCTTCTCTCAACTTGGCCCAGTTCGATCAAGTTTCAGCCTAGACATGAGCGCCCACGAATGTCGCGGTCACACACGTAACAAAAACGGGAGGAACGATATGAAATCAACAAGCATAAAGACGTTATATGGTATCGTAGGCTGATTATCATCGATTCAGGTGGCATAAAATCACAAGAAACAGTGACATTTCTCTAATTTACTGCATGAACAGCTCTAGACATATCGGAAATCGATATATGATGCAGATTTTGATAGCTTACTTTATACAGCAACGATCGCCATAGGCTGATGAACTCGTCATTCAGATAATAGAGCAAAGAGTGCGGCGCTCACACCGCTGAGAGTTCCATCTGAATCTGCCAGGAAAAATCTCTTCAGGCTGATAAAAGCTCCGTCTAAATCCGCCAGGGGAAGCATGATGCCTTAAGCTTTTAGGCTGCAGAAACCCAGAGGAATTCAAGAGCGGCGCTCTTTCTCGCCATGTGAGGGGCCGTTATCTGTGTTGTCTGGGAGTCATAGCGAGTTCATCCGAGCTGTATAAGGAAACTAGCATCATTATTAGCTGTAAAATACTTTACAATATCACTTATGCACCTGCTGCCAACTGGGCTCCACTGAGAAGAAGCTCAACCTCTCAGCTCCCCTTTAAAGTGACAGCCTTCGAAAACTTCTGTCTCCTCGGAGAATCTGGGAAAATCCTGAACTCTTTCTTCCTCTTTGGAGGCATGTCTCTAGGCTTTAGATCTTCATAACTGATCATATACAGATTATTCTCATCCAGAGTATAGAAGTCTGCAGGATTTCTATTGACAGTACAGAGCTCCATTTGGGTACCCCTCAACGAAACATTTACTTCCTCTTTATTCTTGTACTCAACCTGAGTTGAGTTTCCTCTAGCCTCATTATGTTTAAGAAAGCCATCGGAGTTGTGATAACATGGAGAATTTAAATTTGGCTGAAATCTCTCTCGGGAATGCCTATTTGCAGTAAAAGGCACTTGTTCGCCCAGTGCTCTGTGACCCAGGTTCATATGAATGGCCGAATTCAGTTGTTTTATTTTCTGCTTCCTTCCAGCCTTTGAGTACATCAGAGCTGAGCTGGAGCCTAATCCTTTGGATTCATACATGGCAGGGAACTGATCCGAGTTTGACGGCATGCTCCTATGGGAGGAAGAATTGAGAGTACTGTTCGGTGGAGCAGCTGACATGAGATTCAAAGAACTTGTTTGGTCATGGATTTGATGCTTTGGGATGCTCAAACAATTAAAAGCATTCTCATCTCTCACGCCTGCGTCCACGTCTATAAACTCTCTCTGACAATAGTTGACACGACGTTTTAACCTGCTGAGTAATCCTGCCTGGCTGTTATTCACAGGTAGACACACAGATGCCGTGGAACTGACGGGTGGATCCATGAGTCTGAGCAAGTGCATGGCAGAAATCGTTTCTTTTGGGTATACGTCAGATGGGTGCATCAACTTTGAGCCAGATTCTTTTCCCGTTTCCAGATAAGCACTGCCTGCCGAGAGTGTCACCTTGTCCTTGACATCAGTTTTCCGCTTAGCTCTGTGGAAAGAACTACGGTCCATGCCGATCAGCTTGAGGTCAGCACTGTTCTGAGTAGCCTTGCTTGGATTTCTCTCCAGTGGTGTGGTTTGAGGAATTAAATCAGAATTGGGATAGCCTTGAGAAAAGCATCTGCAAGAATACTGTCTGGAGAACTCTTTAGAATTATTGTGCTGTTCTGAATTTTGAAGCAGACCCACTTGCAACCTGGTATTCTGTGAACATTGGATGCGGTCTGAGCAAAAACGGTCATCAGTGGGCTTCCTAGAGATAGAAGGCCCATCTTTCACCTTAATCTGTCTTTTTCGTCTTCGGGAAGTATGAGCTCTCCGTCCCAGGTTTGAGGATTCTGTGTTCTGGACAATAGAAACTGAGCTGCCCAGAGCATTGCCAAATTTAGAAAACACTCCTGATCTATTCTCAAGATGTGAATAAGGCACGGCATTTTCATAAGAGTCACTAACGTTCAAAGGCCCGCTGAGATCAAGATCTGTCATTTTCTTATTTATCCCTGATGGCCGCGCCACGTCTGCGGTAGAGTACCCAGAATTCAGCTGATGATTCTTATGATAATTACTCTGAAGAAGTTCAAGAATCTCGATTGGAATGTCATCTACAACATCCTGCTTTTTGTCAACAGGAGCATCAGCCTTTTCTTCTCTATTTGTAGTCTCAACCTGTTTTTCTCTATTGAGAGTGCTGCCTTCAGCATTTAAATCACACCGTATCAAACTACCATCTTCAATTTGTTCAGCGGCCCCAGTTTTCCTTTCCATGCTTCTCTTTTCTGTTATCTGCTGGGTGCCCATGCAAGCATCCTGAAAAATTATTAGGTCAATGACTGCATCGATGATGATTCGCCACAGCCACTCAATACAGAGAGAGAGAGAGAGAAAGAGAGAGAGAGACGATGGAAAGAAAGAAGGCAATTTTACCATACAAAATGCAAAACAACACGGTGGTGCTATAGTTTCACATATGTTCATAGAAATGACACGGACTCGGGGACTCCAACCACGGCACATAGCCATGTTCTCTGGATAATCATAAATACTTTACAAGCATGTGCACTGTGTCTAACCAAATCAATGTGGATGGAAATTTTTTCTCGCCATAACAATCAAGGTTACATGAGAAAGTATTTAGGAAATATACAGTTACACTAGAATAAGTATTTAAGAGGTTATAAATAATATAAAAGAGGAAGCATATGACAACAAGCAAATAAATCTGAAACTGTTGTAGGAAACTACTTTCAATTGGGTACAGAATCCCGAATGTCGAGTGAAAAAGTGGTCAATAGATCTTATGCGAAACGGAAGATTTGGCAAATAACTGACCAATAAAAACTTTATCAGACTAATGTCATTTGCACATTAATTTAGATTCATATACGATAATCGGACAGCAAAAAAAGCATAGAACATCCGGCGAGCCACTACAAGATAAGGAGGGGGTGTGTAGTAATTTGCAGCCTGACCATGAACAGACGATGGATATACACAAAGATAAGGTTAACTCATAAACACAAGAATTTTCCTTCGGGACATGGAAAAGAAATGATGCACAGATAAGGTGTGTTCCTTAATAACCATGTAAAAACCAATGAGCTCCAATATTCACAAATAAATTTCATACCTTCGGCCCATTCACAGGGAAATGAGCTCCATAGTCGATGTCACATTTCGCAATTTGCTTTTTGCTCACGACAATGTGTTCTCCGGAAATATCGTGACATTCCTGACCTAGACGTAGAGCATAATTATTAATGGCTAGTGAAGGGAGCGATTCTCCCCCATCAATATATTTGGTAGTTTCACATTCAGGAACCACATGACAGTCGAAGGTCTGAGCCTGCTGTAGCTTGACATGAGTGCGATCAACATCACCCTGTGTTGTATCCATGGCTAAATTATCCTCAAAACTCTTCGCACTAATTTCTTTCAGGTCATCAAGTTTTTTAGTTCTAGAATACAAGCATCTCTCAGATGAACCATTGGCGACCGATTGGAAAATAACAACTCCATTCTTGACATGCTTATTCTCTCTATCAAAGTTTTGAGTCTTGGGTTTCTTACCCTTCTTCAGCAATTGTATCAGAGAAGGCCCTTCATCCTCTTCCTCTGACAAATACCTTTTCTTAGTTGGAAAATGTCTTTTCCCTTTTACTTCTGCATTTGTACTCTTGTGCTGCGCAACTGACTTTTCACCTTTAAGTGGATCATCCTCTAGGTTATTACTACCTTCCTTGGTTTGGATAAATTCACCTTTGTATGGCAAATGCGTCCGTCTTGATTGGCCCGGTGCTTCACTCTTCATTATATCATTTAATGTACGTAGCTTCCTTGGTTTTCTGGGAAAATAACAATTTGATGATCCCAACCGACCTGAATTACTTTGGTAATCGTCTTGGCTTGTAACAGGTTCCCCATTGCGTTTCAAATCATTATAATTTCCAACTTGTAACCCCTCGACGTCGGGTATCTTTATTCTTTCAACAAAAGAATTCACCCGCAAAGACTCTTCATTCGCAACCACATTTCTATTACAAGAGCCCTGATCATTTCTGGATCTATACGCATATTCTCCACTTATTGAGGACACGCTTCTAGCATTTAATTCAGTTTCAGAAAGGTCATAACCAAACTTTGTTCCCTGTACCATTGTGGTCACGGTATCCTGTCTATTGTCATCCTGATGCACGTTATTTTCTCTCTGAAGCACTGCTGATCTGGCACGTACAATTTTAAGGCCTTCACAGAAAACTCTAGCCTTTCTCGTCTCTATTTCATTGGTCTCGTCTTTCCCAAGGCTTTTTTCATCGGTGGCACTACAAAATTTGTCAGATAATGGATTTTGATTTCCTCCTACCGGACATGATTCCCCTTTGAACTGATGAATATCTGACAAAAAAGAAGAACGGCGTTGTAATGATTGTAAAATAATGTAAAATAATTAAATAAAAAATTAAGTTTACCTTTCTTAGTTGAATTTGTGATTATGGAATCTTTGCCTTTATCTTCACGCAGTAACAATGGTTGAAAATGGCCATCTTTGGAATTGATAAAACTTGCTGCCTCAATTGAGCCCTCTCCAAGAGTCCTGTCCCCAGATACTACTCGAAAACCCGACAGAGAGGTTGACACACGAGGATGTGGATCAGCTACAGCATTCCCTTTGAAAGATTCCACATCAGTTTTAAGTCTTCTGGATTCCAAATCGTGAAAATTAGTGACTGAACCATTCTCTCCTCCAGATTCTATCTTATTGACATTGTGTAAACAGCTTTTACAAGCCCACCACCTGAACTGAGACACAGCTATAGGAGGCAGCAAGTTTGCAAGCTCGTCCAACTGATTGTGGTCATCAATATTTTTAAATGGCCAGCATTTATCTCTGTTGATCTTTCGAACTTCAGAAACGTAACCACTACGCAGAAGGAAAGGATAAACACAGTTTATGAGTCAGGATATTTAGTTAATCGCAGATAAATTTATTTTCTCCAGAGAAACAGAAGAAAAAATGTAAAGTAAAACGAAGCAAATGTCTTAGAGAGAGGGCTGTTAAGAGCAATGCAACTTGACATTATCTGCTTCTAAGTATTTCTCCTTTATAAAATACCATCAAAATGCCAAAAAGGGACGGCATTTTAAACGCAATGCCTTCCCACCCAGTCCATTCTAATAAATCAGGAGCATGCTACTGGAGAAAACATATTCACTTCTGGGAGAAACATACTATGAGTATTTTTATGAAATTATATTAGAGAATTAGAATTTTTTGATAAAGATGGAGAAATCTAATTAACACCATAGCAGCGATTCATTCAAATAAGGAACTTACCGAATGGAAAAATGCCGACATGTCCCAGACTCTTGCCTATCTTCAGTATCACCCGCAGCAATAAAACTCATATCACGCAAAGATTTGCACGACTGCGAAGAAGGATTTTCTTCAGGTATTCCATTCTTAGAGTTCACCACAAAGTTGGTATCCATCCCCGAGAGCCAGCATAACATTAACCGATACTACAAGGAGAAAAAATTCAAATCCTCTGTTTAATTAAACTTAAAAAAAAAATGCTGCAATTCAGACCAAACATCATCCCGGAATACATTAATATCAGATGATGACGGATTCCTCACATGGAACCCGATTTTTTACTTTTGTATTTTTTTGTAATTTTCGTAATTTTCTGGATAATTGCCTGTTACAGTAACCAAGTCAAACAATAAGAGCAATGAGAAAAAAGACACTCCCGTCATATTGCCTTTTGCATTGACTGAAAATCTTGTGTTCCCTTCGCAGCTTCTCACCAAGTCCGAATACGACTATGAGGATTCAAGTACTTTGCGCGAACACAAATATATGTCCTGAATAGAGCTTGAGTAGAAGTAGGGAGAAATTTGATTTCCATGTTCAAGAGGTTTCCTTGAATCACTTTAATTTTTTGGAATAAAATATGAATTCGACACAAACAAAGAGTGTTGAACTGTTGTTTCTAGTGATGCCGCAAATAATATGAAAACTTTGGAAAACCAGATATCACGATCAAGTCAATCAAGAAATGACTAATACCATGAAACTTTTTTGAATGATCGAGTCATCGATCTCAGTCCAAGATTTTGATTGTTTGAGGATTAAACAGGCTAAATTAAGCGATAAGTGCACAGACGCATAACTACAGTCCTAACTTCAATCAGCAAGAAAAAAAATTTCAACCTGTCATAGTTCCGGCAAGAAGAAAGCAAATACACATCGCAACTTGCAAGTCGAACATAAAATAACATGCACTACAATCTAAAAAAAGACGAGAAAAGAAAGCTACAACATTTAGGCTATGCTTGTGTTTGTTGAAGTAAAAAATATAGACAAGTTCCCAACTCAGCTAAACACGGGTTATCTAGAGACTACATGAATTCGAAATGCCGTGTCATCTAGATTAAAACACGACTGCATGAGACCAAGCTTTGGTTGTAAGGAGACCACGAATATAAGTTGACCCACGATAAGAACAAAACAAACCCCAAGTGCTTATTTCAACAAGTTAAGACGCAATCCAGAAAAAGCACACATCTGTCGCTCGAAATCAATCCATGAAATCACGTGTATGAAGCAGAAATATAAACCCAAATCTAACAGTGTTTTAAGACCGTTATACTTGATACATGAAAGTACCACTCTTTGGTGAAACCTGAAACGTTGACACATAAAATCACGCACAAGATGACGAAAACTGAACATACTTTTGGTTTCTACTCCGAATCAAAGTTTCGTTTCAACTATAGACAAGAGAAACCAATGAGCTTATCTTTACAGATCAAAGATAGCATACGATGGTGTGCCACACTCAGTGAGAAGAGAAGACCAAAGCTGTAGAAAACAAAGACCATTCCCCTCCAAAGGTGCCTAAAGTTTCTATACTCGAATCCCTAATCTCAAAAGTAAAGCACAGGTAAATCAATGAGCTTATCTTTTACAGATCAAATACAACATGCGATGGTGTGCGATACTCAGTGAGAAGAAAAGCCGCAGAAAACAAAGACCTTCCCCATCTAAAGGTGACTAAAATCCGTGTACTCGCATCCCTAATATCGAAACTAAAGCACAGGTAAACCGCGATAGGGACAGAAGTTCTCAGTTGAACATACCTAAATCAAACAGGCACGCTTTGACGACGCGAACAAACGGGGAGAAAAGAACGAAGGGAGTACCAGTACCGCCTGTGAACATCGAAAGGATGAGATGAAATGAAATACAATAGAACAAGGAAACATTATTGGTATCGTACATGACTAGGGAAGGCAGGCAAGGCGAGGGCGAGAGAGAGAGTCATACTAATAAAAGGACGAAGACGAGAAGGAGAATAAGGGAGGAGTTACCTCTATTGTAGCAAAGAAGGCAGTCGAACGTGTGGGGGGATCTCTTTCCCACACCAAGTTCACCAACTTTGCTTCACCTCAACGGTTGAAGCAAAACAGACGGACTTTCGGGAGAGCTTCCCCAGATTCCGCAGCATTAACGAGATCAAAAACTGGATTCATGGCGGATCCGCCGCGAATTAGGAAGCGAGAGTCAACCTCACCCTTTTTTCTTAGGGTTTCGGTGGCGGGAAGGGCCGATCGGAAGAGAGGAATGAGGGGAGAGGGAAGCGAGGAGAGAGAATCTAGGTGCGAAATGTGGACAGTCGATATCCGGTTTTAAAACCCTGCCTGTGACATGTCATCGCACCGGATATCTCAGCTGAAAGGCGAGAAGATCGGTAATCGACGAATGGGATCCCTCCAGCTTGGGCTTCCTCCTGCTTCCCCTCACCCTCCGTACGCGTCCCTGAAGCCCTAACCCTAATCGGGGACCCCCGAATGGAAACCCTAACCCTCCCAGCCTCCCCAAATCCAGAGGCGCCCTAAGCGTGAGGACATTCCGTGGTCTGTCCCTCGCGCAAAACGACAAGATCCGATGTCGTGAGGCGGTTTAACACTACCGCCCGATGTACCCTTTCGTCTTTTTAACTAATCTGCCCCCCACAGAAGCATCGATCCAGGCGAGACACTTGCTAGGCCAGCCTTCTTGCGGCCGCCGGGACCAGCGTAGTAAGAAAGTTCCGCAGCGACATTTGACTGCCGTCTCCCTTGTCTCTGCATTACATGCAGAGGCGCACGTAGACGGATGGATGGCCAGGAAGGACGCTGGTACGTGCCGCCAGCACGTGGAACCACTGAACGCGGTCCCCTTCTTGATGGGTTGTACAGCAGCCGGGCTGAGCTTTTCTATCCGCTTCCCCAGTCCTCCCTCCACTGAGCTTCTCCTCCTCCTCCTCCTCCTCCTCCTCCTCCTGCTCCTTCTCATGGGGGGAGAGCTACTTCTCGTTGCTCCTCCCGCAAACCCGATTCTTCACCGGGATGAGGGGTAGCCACCCAGAGGGAGCTCATTCTCTTGCCGTACATCCCGCCCGGCCATGATCTTCACGGAGCTTTCTCCGAGAGATGTGAACAGGAGAAGCTCCCATGGTAGGAGATGGGTCGCTGGGTTTCCATCCGGCCAGCCGGGTTCCTCTCCTAGTTTGCTCCAGGTTTATAGAACAGAATAGGCTCAGAGACCCCTCACTGGAGAAGCTCCCACCGACGAGGGAGATGGGTCACTGGTTTTCCATCCGGTTGGCGGGGCACCTCTCCGAGTTTGCTCCAGGATTATGGAACAGAACAGGTTCAGAGACCCACTGGAGGTGAACAGGGGGGCCTTATGGACAGGACCGTGAAGGCAGAAGCTTCAGCTCTGGAGGCTGTCAAGCAGTTCTTTAATCGACGCAGAAGAAACGCATTAGACGTGAAAGCGCGAAATCACCGGGAATCACATCGAGGCAGCGTTAGCCATGTCTTGATATAAATGGGAAGGAAAGGGAGTCATCGTCTCTCTCTCTCTCTCTCTCTCTCTCTCTCTCTCTCTCTCTCTCTCTCTCTCTCTCTCTCTCTCTCTCTCTCTCTCTCTCTCTCTCTCTCTCTCTCTCTCTCTCTCTCTCTCTCTCTCTCTCTCTCTCTCTCTCTCTCTCTCTCTCTCTCTCTCTCTCTCTCTCTCTCTCTCTCTCTCTCTCTCTCTCTCTCTCTCTCTCTCTCTCTCTCTCTCTCTCTCTCTCTCTCTCTCTCTCTCTCTCTCTCTCCCTCTCTCCCTCTCTCCCTCTCTCCTCTCTCTCCCTCTCTCCCTCTCCCCCTCTCCCTCTCTCCCTCTCTCCCTCTCTCCCTCTCTCCCTCTCTCCCTCTCTCCCTCTCTCCCTCTCTCTCTCTCTCTCTCTCTCTCTCTCTCTCTCTCTCTCTCTCTCTCTCTCTCTCTCTCTCTCTCTCTCTCTCTCTCTTTCTCTCTCCCTCTATCTATCTATCTATCTATCTATATATCTATCTATCTATCTCTCCTGTTCTCCCGTCCATTCCCCTCTCCACCATTAGTCGAGGAAAATATATTCGCAGAGGTATTTATATATATCTGTGTTTGCAGATTTAGGGCATGAGAGAATAGTGCATGGGGAAGGGCTTAAAGTTCCGATGAAATGGAACACGCACATCTTTTGCCAGCCCATTGGAATGCTCCACCCCCCTCAACCACGAGTTCCTCCACTGGGGCACTTCTGTGACGAAAACGTGTCGATGTTGAAACGAAGGAATTCTGCGAATAAAGGGCTCTCGTCCACCCTAAGGGGTAGACCGGACGACCCATCTCACCATTCTTTTTTCTTTGTTTAGAGTTCACTGTCTCAGGAATAAAGGAGGCCGGAAAGAGGGAGGAGGCTAGTCTCAAGCTCCTTTCTCTTTCTTGTTTCCCTCTCGCTTCCGCTGAAAGGACGAAGCGTGCGCATTTCTTGGTCTCGCCATCGGAGATTTAGGTTTCCCGGCCGGAGGGCCGCTGTAAGCCCAGGTGCTCGGCCTCCCTCGCCGACAGCGGCTGATGGTGAATCTCTAGCGTGGAATCCGAGACGTAGCAAGGAAGAACTGAAGAGAAATGGCACACAAAGAAAGGGGGATAGCTAGAGAGAGAGATAGCGGGCGATCTATCTCTCAACGAATGATTGCTTCCTTGAGAGGAGGCTTACTGTGCGCAATAAGAGGGATTAATGAAAAATCTAATCTTTTTTGCGCTTGATGGGGTCTCCAGGACGCTTTCCTCCACAGAGCGAAGATAATGATGGACAGCTAGCTGTGCTTTTCGGGGACGCATTGCTGTCGGACTCGCTCGTGCACATATCCTTCTTCAGCACCCAGCCCGAATAAAGAAACAGACAAACATAGATAAATAAGGATTTGTGTATGTACATACACATGGGGAGAGAGAGACAGACACAGAGAAAGAGAGGGCATGGAGGGAGAGAGGGAGAGGTTGTGTATAATAGTGTTAGAAATGAAGTTTAATAGAGAGATAATGGCATGCTCAAAGATGGAGAGAGGATAGGGGGGTTATTCACCCCCCTCGAGACCTTTCAGAAGAACAACTAAACATAAGAAACCAAGTTCTGCGCAAATATAATGATATATACACTCAGACGCGAGAGAGCGATAGAGAGATGGATAGAGAGAGAGAGAGAGAGACGTTACGTATGAGAACGCACCACCTCGAGGTTAGAGTAAGTAAATAAAAGCATTGAAGTTCAGTATATATGTAATCATCTATGGTTAGACGAGAGAGAGAAGGAAGGGACAGATCGACAGACAGACAGACGGAGACATATGTAATGGATAAAAATAAATAAATAACTATAACAGGTAAAAATTAGTAGAGAGATAAGGAAGAAGGGGAGAGAGGGAGAGGGGTAAGCACGCCCTCGAGATTATGTACGAGAACAAGTAATATAAGCCCAGGCGGCGGGGTGGTAAATCAGCCCCTCGAGGTTTTGTACAGGAACAAATAAGTAAAAGAAAAGGAAGTTTGGTCCATCTTCACTTGACTGGGGTGGGGGGAGAGATGGAGAGAGAGAGAGAGATATATATGAGAACCTCGTCGAGAAGCTCAGACAATAACATGTATACTATTTACTCTCATCTCTCACACAACAACCTGCCTGGTGGGTTTTGGAGTGTTGCCTGAAGGGGGGGGGGGGGTCCAATTACCTACAGGAACCCACAGGGGCATTGTACCACATAAGACTGAGACCTAACTCCTTGTGTCCTTCTCAGTTAAGAGAACGGAAGAAGCTGGAGACAGACTAAGATCGGCAGGCATAGCTGGAAGGGAAGAGCGGGGTTGGCTGAAAGAACAGGAAGATTGTTCGCGTGGATGAGAACAGAGAGAGAGAGAGATGAGACAGTGACAGCGAGAGGGGGGGGGAGGGAGGGAGGGAGAGTGAGTGGGAGAGAGAGAGAGAGAGAGAGAGAGAGAGGGGGAGGGAGAGAGAAGAAGAGAGCGGAGGAAGAGGGAGAGAGAGGAAGAGAGAGAGAGAGAGAGAGAGAGAGAGGGAGGGAGGGAGGGAGAGAGAGAGAAGAAGAGAGCGAAGGAGAAAGAGGGTGGGAGAGAGAGGAAGAGAGAGAGAGAGAGAGGGGGAGGGAGAGGAAGAGAGCGAGACATGGAGAGGGACGGAGGGAGAGAGACAGAGAGATAGAGAGGGATGGAGGGAGGGGGAGAGAGAGAAGGAGAGAAAAAGAGAGAGAGGGAGGGAGGGGAAGACAGAGAGAGGGAGGGAGAGAGGGAGAGAGAGAGAGAGTGAGAGAGGGAGAGAGAGAGAGAGAGGGGGAGAGAGACAGACAGACAGAGACAGAGAGAGGGAGGGAGGGAGGGGGAGAGAGAAGGAGAGAGAGAGAGAGAGAGAGAGAGAGAGAGAGAGGGAGGGAGGGAGGGATGGAGGGAGGGATGGAGGGAGGGGGGAAAGAGAGAAGGAGAGAGAGAGAGAGAGTGAGGGAGGGCGGGAGAGAGAGAGAGAGAGAGAGGGAGGGAGGGAGGGAGAGCGAGAGGGATGGAGGGAGGGGGAAAGAGAGAAGGAGAGAGAGAGAGAGTGAGGGAGGGCGGGGAGAGAGAGAGAGTGAGGGAGGGGGGGAGAGAGAGAGAGTGAGGGAGGGCGGGAGAGAGAGAGAGAGTGAGGGAGGGCGGGAGAGAGAGAGAGAGAGAGAGAGGGAGGGAGGGAGGGAGAGCGAGAGGGATGGAGGGAGGGGGAAAGAGAGAAGGAGAGAGAGAGAGAGTGAGGGAGGGCGGGAGAGAGAGAGAGTGAGGGAGGGCGGGAGAGAGAGAGAGTGAGGGAGGGCGGGAGAGAGAGAGAGAGTGAGGGAGGGCGGGAGAGAGAGAGAGAGAGAGAGAGTGAGGGAGGGCGGGAGAGAGAGAGAGAGTGAGGGAGGGCGGGAGAGAGAGAGAGAGAGAGAGAGTGAGGGAGGGCGGGAGAGAGAGAGAGAATGAGGGAGGGCGGGAGAGAGAGAGAGAGAGAGAGAGAGAGTGAGGGAGGGCGGGAGAGAGAGAGAGAGAGAGAGTGAGGGAGGGAGGGAGAGAGAGAGAGAGAGGACAGGGAGAGAGAGAGCATTAATAGCATGGGTCAGGGCCTCTCTTCACAGGATTACTACTACCAAACTAAATTACCACCACCTAACAAAAAAGAACGCATCTTGCTGCAGCCGCAGCGACAATCGGTCAAAGACCCATTGATGCAAAAACCTCAGCCACCTTGTCCTGACTTCCAGGAGCAGATCAACCAGAGAGTCTTGGCGATAGGCGTTAAAATAGAAAAAAGAAAAAGAAAAAGAAAATTTAAGGCTAATTCCCTTCGACCAGGATGATGCTATTGTCGACAAATCCGTAAGACCCTTTTTCACAAGGTTGTCTCCTCCGGCGTCTCATGGGATGCAACGATGGAAAGCCCATTACGTTTGCTGAATCTGGGAATATTATATAGTCGGAGGAGGATGGCCCGGGCACGCGATAAGCCGCATATCTGCTGCAAATGCTTAAATGCAGCGCAGATTCAGCAGTAAATGCAGGAAGTAAACTGTTGCGTAATCGTTTCTCCTCCTCCCCGTTGTCAATAGCTTGGAAGTTCCACTGATCGCTGTCTCGCGAACAAGCATAGCCAGGCGTTCGCCTCCAGTAATGTATGAATTGGAGACCGTGGTATTAAAAACTTCTGGAGTCCACAGACTCTCTCTCTCTCTCTCTCTCTGATTCACTATATGATACATATCTCCATGGTAAACTAGAGGAGACAACAGACATGCTCCTTACGAGATATTATTTCGAGCGATCGAGCGATAAGTAGAAAAATAGATACACGCACATATATATCTTTATGTACGTATGTAGAGAGAGGGAAAGGGAGAGAGAGAGAGAGAGAGGGGGGGAGGCAATTATCGTACTAATTACTCTTTGACACGCGGGGAAAGACAGACACGTCAATGGTCAGACCCACCTCGGAATAAGAGACTCGTCTCCGCCGGGATTCGTAGTTCAGGAATATTCAGCGACTAGATAATGACTTCGATTACGCCCGAACTCAGCCCGATTGACTCATCGACAGTGTGGCCGGCGCCGTTTTAGCTTGGATTCGCATGAGAACACGCACATTTAAAAAAAAAAAACTATAAAATCTACCCGTGACTGCGTAATACTCGGGGTTGGGTAGAACACTGCGGAGCCCACCGACAGTGGGGCCTCGTCAGCCTGTTGCGTGGACGGGAAAGTCAACGGAGCGGGTAAGCGGGTAAGCGCACTCCTCCAGAAAATTAATCGTTCTATTTATATCATCCGCTTAGATATGATCCGTAAACAGCAAAAAGTTAAAGTTACCGCACTGCCTGATTTTGACTGCATGCGTATAGATTCTGGGCGCCTGCGGTTGCCCTCGTGTGCCCGCTCCGCAGCCTGCCTCTCCCTGCTTGACGGGTCTGAGCAAGCCGCTGACGGAGCCCAGTGTTCCTGCGCCGTCAACGGATGGTTCAACGAGGAGCAGCAAAGAAAAAGAAAAACTCAAATGAGAGTGAATATCGCGATCAGCCGACCTCGTCGGGTGATCCATTCCCGTGACACGTGTGACCGTGGAGGGGTTGACGCCCCAGATTTTTTTTTTTTTTTATTCTACCCCTGCGAGGAAGATCGATAAATGAAGGAGGAAGACCAATGAGTTTCCTTATTATGGAAAAGGAAAAAAAATAAAATGCGGGGGGCTACCTTATTATGGTGACAGCAGAGAGATTTCAATCTCCTGGAGAGACTTCCCCTTCGTTTCCACCACGTTTTTCTTCACAAAAACTGCCGCAACCAAGCAGGCGGACGCAAACATCGAGTACAGAGCTCGCGGGCCGAGCTGCTCCAGCAGCCTTAAGAAGAGCAGGCCGACGAGGAAGTTGGCCACCTGCAAAATTCGAAGATCTGATTCAGCGCCACCAGCGCCGTATCCACATTCCCTTTTTTCTTTCCGGAAATGGCCCGCCTCAATTTCATTATATGCTATCTTAGGAATCTCCGCCGCCCCAAACACATTTATGTCGGTCTCTGGTGGGCACGTCTGTCATGAATCCCAGCATAGCTCGAGATGAATGATGTAACGGGAAATGATTACCCAGTGGACGCACATACAGATGGCCATAGCCTTGGCTCGAATTCTGCTTGGGAAGATCTCAGGCAACAGAAGACCGGGGACGGGGCCAGCTCCCAGAGAAAATGCCAGCACAAACCTGGGGAAAAGGGAAGGATTAAATGAAGACGGGGCGATAATTAGCCTGATAAAGATAATACTGGACACTACATGTCAAACGTGAAAATAAAGAAATCATCAAAGTTTATCAGAAAATATTCCAAATAAACATCCTACGTCGAATATCCAAGGCGGCAATCGAGCACAGTGGACATCGTCATGGAATTAAGCTCGGACTTACATGAACATCCCAAAGACAGATAAATACACCGTCCAAGAGGGAGAACTATGGAAACTTGATGCAGCGACTTGAAGAGCCATCGCCACACCCTGAGACGGTAATTTTTGACTGCCTGTTAGACTTTGTTCTCCTGGCGGATGATGCTCAAATTGAAGGTAACGTTAATAATAGGCATGCCAAAGGAGATTTTTACCATCCCAAGGAAACTTCCTAGAAGTAGCACTTTCCTCCCCAGCTTATCCATCATTAGCATAGCAACAATGGATCCTAAGAACAAGTAGACGTCATAATGTTTCCCAAAATACATTTAATAAACATTTATCAGGTGAACAGTACCTGCCAAATTTGCGAAGCCTATGCATATATTTGCGGGTGCCGGGGGAACACCAGCGTTTTTGAACACGGACGAAGAGAAGAAGAAAATAGCATTTATTCCTGACAACTGCTGTAGAGCAAACAGTGCCGCGCCAATAAAAACAACTACAGAAATAAAATTTTAAAATTAATTGAACCTGTTTGAGTGTAGTCCTCCAAAGAACGCCTCTTAGTGTGCGAATGTAAAAATGATCAGAGCCATTTCAAAAGAGATGTAACAGACAGAGAGAGGACAATACCCCTGCTGTAGCGGCCATAAATCAATTCCGAGAACGCAACACCTTCGGCATCATCTACTTTATCAGAACGTGAGAGCTCTGCGATTGCTACAGAAGCATGGGTTTCCCCCAGAAGCCTTTCAAATTCAATTTCGGCTTCAGTAATTCGTCCACGCTGTCGAAGATTTAACCAAAAATGGTCACATATAAAGAAGCTTTCTATGCAGATTCTTGTTTCAATCAGCGTCAGATAGCCGCCGAGAGAATGTACACTATTCCTCTTCTCATTTTCATAAAATAAAATAAACTACTGTGGAGACCAAGCAGTTTCATTGTCTTTTTAGAATAAAATGGCACTGGCGTAGAGATTGGCATCACCTTGTAAAGCCAATGAGGACTCTCGGCACAAAATTCCATTAATAGTACAAGTAACGCAGCAGGGATTACAGAAACCCAAAAGCATAACCTCCACCTGTTAGAATGAAGCGATAGAAAGACTTAGACAAACAGTACATGGATTGCACAGAGAGTTGCTAAGAATAGGGCACAGACACAAGAACAATCAACAATGAGGGAAACTTCCTACCATCCCACAATTCTCTTTACTGGAATTCCAATGAAATGGGCTCCAATGAGTCCCAGGCATGTCGCAATTTGAATAAGGCTTCCATATGTACCCCGTAGATAAGATGGTGAAACCTGCTTGTCAAAAATAATGCAGCAGGCGAAAAAACTACATTACTAACTACAGAAGAAGACGGAAAAAGGAGATAAATAAACAGGAAACGGTAAAGGAGAGTGAGGGGAGATTGCAGTAAGATAGAGGGAGACAAAATAGCTATCTTTCTTACCTCAGTAAGGTAAAGAGATGCAGTTGGTGGTCCTAGACCCATCCCAGTTCCAACCAAGAACCTACCCAGAAGCATTCCTTGTAGATTTTTTGTTGAAGCGCTGTAAATGCATGTTTTCAGAAAGTAATCATGGAAAGAGTAAGCTGAAAAAAAAATTAATTTAAAGACGGTGTCTGCCAACACTTCCAAGTATGAACATGAGGGTTTATCATCATAATTCGACCCAGGTTATGTTTGAATTTCCGTGGATCTATTTTATTTTTTAAATTTTAATATTTTGATGCACATTCAAAGCTGCTTCATGGGGGGAAATGCCATAAAAGGACGGAGCAATGTCAGATTCACTTTCCCATCCCCAAACTATGCCCGCTGTTGGGAAAAAATCCCGTTTCGTAAGTAGAAGAGATAAAAAGTCTGATGAAGTCAAGTCCATGTACGTCTTGAGCCTCTTCAATAAGTATAATCAGGCACACGTATCAGGTTATCACATTATCCCAAGCTTTCCTGGCGCTTAATTTTCACAGCAATTTCACTTGTCATTCTTACTGCTTCCTGATGTTAGATAAATGGGTAACATTTTTTAAATAAAAACTGAGGCTTAGTTATCATAATTGGAGAATAAGCGTACATATTATCGTTCAGAATTCTAAGCATAGATATTACTTGATTCAAAACACTGTAAAGAGTGATACACAGTTACTGTGGAACACGATCTTGAATAACTACGCCATATGATTTTTCCAGGAAACATATCCACTTGAACTTTCTTTGATAGAAACTTAAATAGCCATATTTCTTGAACTAAGAATGCGGACAAAAAGCTTGGCTAGGTAGGATGAGGATCGAATGAAAAGAAATTTGTTCTTGTAGAGAATGTAAAAGAAAAGTAGGAATTAGAACGGTCAGGTGACCCTGATTTGGAAGTAATGATGATAAAAACGATTTATGACTTCTTATGAGCCTGGCAAACCTTTACACTTCAATATTATATTTAGAACAGAACTTTAGAGAAAAAAAAAATGTTAGCACTGAAAAATATGTCAAGAGTAAAACTGACATTAAGAACAAAAAAAGTATCACCAAAAGACCCATATGTGCAATTCCAGAATCAAAAGTTTCTCTGTCGAGAATTTCTAGATAGGACTTCCTTGACTTTGGGGAATATGATAAACTTTTACACTAAGATAAAGTACGTCTTACTCAAATGACTCTTCGTCCTTTGTTTTTCATATCAATGTCAAGGTTTAATAAATTATTCATTCACAATTTTGATGGCCCTCATTTTTTCAAACCTGGATTCATTGCTACTACGTCTATAACAGAAAATTGTTGTTTCCTTCTCCGTCTGATTTATCAACTCTTTCAGGAGGTAATTTCCTTGTCCCTGAATTTTGAATCAAGACATCATTTTTGTCAGCGGATCACAGAACCAGAGGCAAGTCCTTGAATTGTGTTCAGACATAAATCTGCAACTTTGTGGAGTGGCAATGAGCTGAAAAGGCTATTTGTCAATGTCTGACAGTGATGAACTGCCCCAACATTACAACCCAACTTAAAGATAATTCAGTGCCTTGAAAAGGAAATAATCAGACGCATAAAGAGTGAAGAATTATTCATGAAGCATATTATCCAATGCTAAAAATATTGCAATATCCTGAACGAAGCATGAGCATGTAGCATACAATGTGAGGCACACCAGCAGATGTGCCCAGTGCGGAAGTGTCATACAGAACTCAACAAAAAAGGGAAGCCGTACTCTTGGAATAGAGATTATATGGGAAGTAAATATAACAAAAATATCACCTCATAGAAGCTCCGACGATCATGGGTAAAGAACTCAATTGGAATGCTCTGCGGCGGCCAACTCCATCTGCAATCCAACCACTGAACATGCAGCCCACAAAAGCACCAACAAGGCAAGTACTCACTACAAGGCCTGCATTGAATCACTCTACATCAAATTAAATCAACATAATATTCCACAAATAAAGAAGTAGGGAGGTAGCTGGTACCTTCTGCCATAGTGTCTCCTCCAAAGCCGAGATCCAAGGAAATGCTTTCCAGTGGTTCATTAACCACTCTGAATAGGAAATGACATTCAATATCAAAGAGAAAGGGTGAAAACGAATAGGATATGAACACCCGAAGCAAAAGTTTCCACTTAGAACGATGAGGAACTCACCCAATATGGTAACCGAATAAGAAGGAAGAGATGACAGCCACGCAAACATGCGGCAAAGCAAGCCTCCATGAAGGGGTTGTACTTTCTTTCCCCGTGCCATTTAGAAGTCGAGCTACAAAATCCGACCGGGAAACCAGTTTAGGCTAGAAAGTCATGAAATCATATTTGCATCGTCTAAATTGAAAACAAAGAGACGTGTAGCAATCCCTCAATGGAATCCGCCAAATTCCATCACAAAGTAATGGAAAGGGTTACCAAGCGAATCAACACGTGACAAGGAAGATTTTTTGTTGAGGTCTAAGTCCAAACCCAGCCAGAATGGGCCAGGCCTCACTCGGCTGCGCGTTTGGCTCGTCAGTTTTACAGTTGGGAAAAATCTTCAAAGCCAAAACCTGTAAAAATGGAAGCCATCATTGCCTTGAATAAGAGAGAAGTGCCTTGACCTCTAGGAGATTCAACCGAGGTGTGCATTGTGACTAATTCAGTTCTCCCGAATCTTTCCTTCCCGAGTTTCGGCTTTCCCTATCCCCGTTATCTGATATATTTTGTATCATTGCTACCGTATCCCATGTTCTAAGACTTTCCCTGTAATGTAAGTGAATTTGAGGTATTTTTCTTCAATCACCATAGTTCTTTTTTGAGACCGCAGCCGATTCGACGAGTGGATTTGGACAGCACCATTTCTCTGTCCCAAACGGGTTCAAGGGGAGAACAATCAATCGCGAGTGAACAGCAGAATAAAAATAAAATTTCCAGAAGACCACGGACCATCCTCTGGGAAAAAAGAAGCAATATTCAGTGATTCATTGTGGAAGGAACCCAAGGAAACTCACTAGAGATGTCACCATCGCCGCAGTGTCCTCCACCGACACTCATCAACTCCTTAGATGACATGCGCTTGTGGATGGACGAACTAAATTTCCAAAGCATCTTTCAAATCCCTTCCCCGCAACCGACGGCAGCCAGAGAACTGTCCTCCGAGTTCCTCTGCAGTCTCTCCCCCCTGCATAACCTACCGTTTGTTCACTTATCTCTTTATAGCCATCACGGCCAACACCAGTAAGAGTAAAACTGAGCATTAAATTGACAAAAAACATCGCCGATCTAACTTGAGAAGAACTGAGCGTTCCGATCTCATCACATTTCCTGAAACCTCAACAATCGACGACGATAGAGCATGATCGGTAGCCGACACAACATCAAACACCACTCACTCCCCGTCGAAGCCGCCGGGAGAGAGAAGGAGAGAGAGCTCCGACGAGTTGTCCGGCCAACCTGAACGTGCCACAGCAGCCTCCTGGTGGGAGCACCAGAGCCACGGGAACCGCCTGCCGTCGATCTCTCTCCCGCGCCGCGAGGGATCGACGTAGTGAAGAGTCTGTCGGATTTGGAAGGCGAGACACTACTTGTACCCACCCGCGCAGAGCCGTCGTCTTATTCGCTAACATGAGCCTCGGCGAACGCCCAG